>OY992537.1:48032699-48311679 GCA_963921195.1 Pegoplata infirma | reverse complement strand
GACACGTATTTTTTTTTAGCGGCCCAAACTCATTTTTAGGGGGGGCCGATTTGTATGGGAAGAAATTTACCTTTTTCTGTTTTTTATGATTTACGCCTATTTAAACAAAATTTATATAGGCATGTGAGGTATCAGATTAAAGGTATTAAAAATACCTATCTCGTGGTGCTAACAACGGGCCAAAGAAGTTAATATTTTTCGACTTATTAACAAAAATGTCCTAAAATTTTGGTATTTTACTCAATATGACGAAAAGTTGTGCATGTTTGGACACGTTCTTAGCACACGTAGATAGGTTTTCCAAAGACCTTTCATTTGGTATGTAACATGACTAGGTTTCTTTGCATAATATAGGAAATAAACGAAAAAAACTGAAAAATGGCCTTGTCTTCCCCCGTTCTTCTTACCCCCTAAATGTGAATTTGGGCCGCTAAAAAAAAATACATGTCCCTTTATTTTTTCTGCTCTACAAAATAAAACCAATTCCATAAATATCCGCGGGTGACACTAGGGAGACTTCCCTTGTTAGTCATATATATTAAATACTTTGGCCGTGATCACCATTTCCACAGAAGGACAGACAGACGGACATCGCTAGAATGTCTATATACTTTAAGCACCACAGAAATTTTCTAAATCGATTTTTAAAAAAATTTTGATTGTTTTACAGGTCTCTAGCAATAATTTTGCTTTTACAGATTGAGAAAATATCAATTAGTCAACGAGTTATAGCCAAAAAACCATATAAACAATATGCTGAAAATCGGCATTTGACTGCAAAGTTCGAAGGTCGATTAAAAAAAGTCGAAAACATAAACCAACGTCGCGATACGGGTCTTCTTATTTAGCCTCTATTTTCACCCCTCACTCTCTGATTTTGTTACACAGTATAATTGGGCACATTAGACCACGATCGGACAAAGAGGCGTAAAATGCCACGCCCCTTTGTATTGAATTGAAAATTATTTCTGCCTGTTCCGCAATCACCCAACAACGGGTGAGCTGATTTTTATGACATTTTCACTAGAGATAGTGCCAACCGAGCGTAAAATAATCTATATATATAAAAGAGTAACGTGACTGACTGACTGACTGACTGACTCATCATCGCCCAGCCCAAACCGCTGAAGCTACTGACTTGAAATTTGGACTGTAGGTTCACCTCCCGGAATATAGATCCACTAAGGCTGGATTTTTGCCAATGTTGATTCTAAAGGGGTAAAATGGGTAAAAAACTGTACTTTTGGTACTTTTTATATCTCATGAAATAATGGTCATAGAGACCTGAAATTTGGACTGTATGTTCACCTCCCGGAATGCAGATCCTGTAAGGCTGGACTTTTGACAATGTTGATTCTAAGGGGGTAAAAAGGGTAAAAAACTGTACTTTTGGTACTTTTTATATCTCATGAAATAATGGTCATAGTAGGGTTGCCAGACGTCCCGCGTTTGGCGGGATTGTCCCGCTTTTCATAACCGATTCCCGCTTCCCGCGCGGGATTCCATATTCCCGCTTTTTTGCAATTTTTTTTTTTAACAACAACTATTTTTTTACTTTAAAAGCCTACATTTTTAAAAGGCTTATTTGTAAGCTTTTGTAAAATTGGTTTTACCTTGCCGTCCAAATGATGTGGATTTAGAACCTTTTTAAGGAACAAATAAAGGCCTATTTATACCTGATGTGAAATCTCGTTCGAACGAGATTTCGATCATATGGTCTGTATCATTTTATACACAACCATATGATCGAAATCTTGATTTAAAGAGATTTCACCTCAGGTGTGAATTGGGTATAACAAATAAATTCACAATCTTAGTGTTTGTTTGAAAAAAAATATTTTTCAAAAAATGCACGCCAAAAGTTGCACAATATAGAGTACATTCCGGGAAAAATATTTACAAAATTTCCATGGAGTAATTCTGGTCTAGCGTTGTATCTTCAAAATGGAAATGTGAGCACTAAAATTTACTTTAGCTAAAGCAGCGCGAAAAAAATGTGTTTGAAAAACAAAAACATTTTTTCTATTTCAAAATGCACTAGAGGTTCGTAGTCTCTATTTAAAAAAATAAAACCCGACAACATGCGGCTAAATTTTTCAGTTTTGTTCATAAAAATATTTTTGTCCCGCGAAAATTTTTAAAATCCCGCCATTTTTGTAGTTTTCGGGAGTTTGTCCCGCATTTTCGAAATAAAATTCTGGCAACCCTAGGTCATAGAGACTTGAAATTTGGACTGTATGTTCACCTCCCGGAATGTAGGTCCTGTAAGGCTGGACTTTTGCCAATGTAGACTCTAAGGGGGTAAATAGGATAAAAAACTGTACTTTAGGTACTTTTTATATCTCCTAAAATAATGGTCATAACGACTTGAAATTTGAACTGTATGTTCACCTCCCGGAATATAGATCCACAAAGGCTGGATTTTTGCCAATGATGATTCTAAGGGGGTCAAAAGGGTAAAAAAATGTACTTTTGGTACTTTTTACATTTCCTTAAATAATGGTACTTGAAACTTGAAATTTGCAATGTACGTTCACCACCCGGAAAAAAGATTCACTAAGGCTGGGTTTTTTCCAATGTTGATTCTACGGGGGTAAAATGGGTAAAAAAGTGTACTTTTGGTACTTTTTTTTAGTTACTGAAATAATGGTTATACAAACTTGAAATTTGGAATGTAGGATCCTCTGCTGAAAAAAACTAATTTTGAAAATTTGGATTCTAAGGGGAGTCAAAGGGGTAAAAAGTGTACTTTTAGTACCTTTTGAAATAATGGGCATTGAAACTTGAAATTTGGAATGTAGAATCCGTCAACGAAAAAAACATTCTGGAAAACATACCGTTTATAAAAAGTACCTTTTATAAAAAGTACCTTTTATAAAAAGTACCTTTTATAAAAAGTACCTTTTATAAAAAGTACCTTTTATAAAAAGTACCTTTTACAAAATGTACCTTTTGCAAAAAGTACCTTTTATAAAAAGTACCTTTTATAAAAAGTACCTTTTATAAAAAGTACCTTTTATAAAAAGTACCTTTTATAAAAAGTACCTTTTATAAAAAGTACCTTTTATAAAAAGTACCATTTATAAAAAGTACCTTTTATAAAAAGTACCTTTTATAAAACGTACCTTTTATAAAAAGTACCTTTTATAAAAAGTACCTTTTATAAAAAGTACCTTTTATAAAAAGTACCTATTATAAAAAGTACCTTTTATAAAAAGTACCTTTCATAAAAAGTACCTTTCATAAAAAGTATCTTTTATAAAAAGTACCTTTTATAAAAAGTACCATTTATAAAAAGTACCTTTTATAAAAAGTACCTTTTATAAAAAGTACCTTTTATAAAAAGTACCTTTTTTAAAAAGTACCTTTTATAAAAAGTACCTTTTATAAATAGTACCTTTTATAAAAAGTACCTTTTATAAAAAGCACCTTTTATAAAAAGGACCTTTTATAAAAAGGACCTTTTATGAAAAGTACTTTTTATAAAAAGTACCTTTTATAAAAAGAAGTTTTTATAAAGAGAACCTTTAATAAAAAGTACCTTTAATATAAAGAACCTCTTATAAAAAGTACCGAAAGTACACTTAGTTACTTTTCTATTTTCTGAAATAGTAATCATAGAAACTTTTGATATTTCCTGAAAAAATGGTCGTAGAATCTTAAAATTTGTAATGTAGTAGAATTCGGTAAAAAAAACATTGTGGCAAAAATACGGTTTGAGGTAAAATGGCTAAAAATTGTATTTTCGGTAACTTTTAAAATTGAAATATGGAATGTAGGATTTTTCGATGAAGGATTTTTTTGAAATTTCCGTTTCTAACGGGGGTAACAAAGTCTATTTTTGGTACTTTTTTTCTGTTCCTATAATAATGACCTTAGAAGCTTGAATTTTGGAATGTAGGGGCCTTCGGTGAAAAAAACATTCTGCTAAAGTACTTTTTAAAAAATACGTTTCTAGAGGTGTAAAAAAGTGTTTTTTGATACTTTATATATTTTATGAAGTAATGATTCTAGGCACCGAAATTTTGAATGCTGGAAGAAGTTATTTTTGGAAATTCTGTTTCTAAGGGTCGCGACCGATCGTAAAGGGGATAAAAAAGTGAAAATTTGGTTATTCTTTATATATTTTATATATAGGATCACCTACCACAAAAAAAAAAGTTTTTGGAATTTAATTTAAATCCCCAGAAAAAACACCCAAGAGAAGTTTAAAATTTTAGGGTAAAAAGGGGTACCTTTTATCTATTGTCTTTATCTTGGTAACAAGATAAAGACAATAGAACTTTTTATGTCTTTAACGCATATTATACGGAGAGGAATGAAACTTACATGGAACGAAAGGAGATGGAATTGGAAATAAAATGGATTAAAACGGGGAACGAAATGGAATGGAGCAGGGAACAATATGGAATGATACTTTTTACTCAATTTTTTCGTATTTAACTTTTTTACTCCATATTTTTTCTCTCTATATGTTTTTTCACTCAAATTTTTTTTTGTTCCAATTTCTTTTTTCACTGAAATATTTACTCACTCAAAATCTAAAAACCCGACATAAGGGCTGGAAAATTGTCAATATCTTTATTCACCGGAACGAACATGATAACGTACCAGCGAAATTATTCAAATTTTATTGTTTAAATTATTCATTGAAATATTATTTTATGAAAGACTTAAACGTCCACAAGTAAACAAAACAAAGACTTTGTAGGGGAATTTTTTTGAAATCGATAGAGTAATCCTGACCTTTCTATTAGCCGGTATTCAATACCACCGGTAACGAAGTACCGGGATGGTAAGCTAGTAGGACATAAAATACAACGTTTAGACAAGGGTCGTAAATTGCCACGCCTATTTGTACTTGACTAAACGTTATAACTGCTTGTTTTGAAATCACGCAATCCGATTTTGTTGAGATTTTACTACAGATAGTGGTTAACTAGAGCGGATTTACAGGTAACATTTGACCTCAATTGGACAAAGGGGCGTAAAGTGGCCCGCCCACGTACTACACTGAACACTAAACCGATTCTGTTGCGATTTTTACTACTGATAGTAGAGAACTGCCACGCCCCTTGTTGTTATACAAAATGTATAAAAGTAAAACTAAAAGAACATTTTGCTAAAGGAAATATAAAAAAATTCTTCATGCTAATTTTTTTTATAGAAAATGTGAATAGAATCTGTGAGAATTTTAAGAAAAATATACCAGAATCTAAAAAAAGGTCACAGATTCTTCAACTTTTTTTATTTGAAAAATGGCTCAAAATCTAAGACTATTTCTGATATTTTCTGAGACTCAGACTCTGAGACCTTTTCTATTCGCAAAATGTCTCAGAAGCTGATACCTTTTCTATAAGAAAAATGTCTCAGAATCGAAGACTTCTTTAGGAAACATTTCTTAAATTCTCTTATGAAAATCTAATCTTATCTTAGACTTTTTTTAAGGAAAAGTATCTCATAAAACTATACGACATTTTTTTAGGAAACATTTCTCAGATTCTCTTATGAAAATATGTCTCAGAAAATGCTTGAGAGTTTAGACTTTTTCAAAGGAAAAGTGTATCAGAAAGCTATACGTCTTCTAGAGAAAACAAGAGTGTTAAATTCGGCTGTGCCGGAACTTTTATACCCTCCAACATGCAAAAAAAATCCAGGGTCGTTTTCTTGTTTTTTTTTTTGGGGGGGGGGGGAGTCGGCAGTTGTCATTGGGTACAAATTTCCCCTCGAAATATATGTTTAAAAATTCATTCTTATGCTTATCGCACTAAAGAAATATCCACATCTTTAATCAACGCCCACAAAAGGGGGGGATATTTTCTAATCCCTCGGGTCCAATTTCAGAACTTTGAACTTCTTGAAGCATAAAAATGTTGCATTTGTTAAACGAAAACACAAAATATCATGTAAAAGTATGGTGTTTTCAGAGGCTTAGTTCCTCAAGGGGGAACTTTTTCCCCCTTGCCCGATTTTGTCCATCTCCGAACTTAACCAGCCTATGACTATAAGACATATTTGTGCCCAACTTCAGGGGCCTATATCTTTTAATTTGGACTGTATCGTATCTTCCACAGACAGACGGCGGACGGACATCGCTAGAATGTCTTAGGCCGATATATCGATGCGTTACACACGGAATGACAAAGTGAGTATACCCCCATACTGTGGTTGGAGGGTATAAAAATATCTCGTAATGTTGGAAATTGCACAAACAAATTTAAAAAAGCATTAAAGTTTTAAATTTTTCTAATCTCTGGTACTATATTTGGAAAATTTTGGTGTAGAAAGAGGTTTTCGGTATATAAGACCTTTAATGTAGAAAAATAGAAAAGAAAAATATTTCAGAACCTAAGAAGTTTTCTGTGGGGAAAAAGTCCCTAAATCTGAAAATTTTTCTTTACACAATTTTTTTTTATAAATATAGGAATTTTTTGCTGGAAAATTGCAGAGGTATCTGAGTATTTTCTAAATGAAAGTGTATGCTAATTTAAAAATGTTTTTATAAATTTTAAAAGCTTTTCTGTATCAAAATGCCTTAGCGCCTCATAAATTTTCTATTGGACTTAGAAAATTTTCAAAATCAGAAAATATTTTTTGGAAAATTGTGTCTGCGAAAATTGCTTTAGAACCTTAAAATTTATTTAATAGATATTTTTCCAAATATCAAACATTTCATAATTTTTTTATTGGAATAAATTTTTAAAATGTGAAAATATTTCTATAGAAAAATCATAATAAACAAGAGTTGAACACTAAAAAATCTTTACTACTGATTCGAATCCAATCTTAGGTTCCCTGCAAAAAAAATTGTTTGATTAAAAAAAATCCAACCCCCCCCCCCCCCCTAAACCCAAAGAGCTGGATCCGCGCTTGTCTAGGGCAGGTTCTTGACTGTTCCCTTTACTCACAGGGAGCCATGTACAATTCATAATATCTACCTTTTCGGCCTACTCTAACTACAGATTTCAATTTTTACTGTAAAAGTAAATGTGAACTGTATTTATAGTCAAAATAGTGGCAACTAACTGCAAAAGCACTGATGTGCAAGTTATTTTGTGTATGTTTGCTCAAACATACATTAACAAACAAGAAATAACCAAAAACCCTTAAAACATGCATGTCGTCGAACTATATTCAATAAATGCCAACTCGAAAAAGCTTACTGTTCAGGAGAGCTAAAAAACTAGTTATTTTGCATATTATTGTAAAAATAAACAATGTACCTTCCATAAGATGGTTTAAATATTCTAAATAATTTTTACCTATGCCAAAAATTTAATATTTTGCACTGGTTTGCGTATTTTTTTGAGATGGCATTTATTACTATATCAAAAAACAAATATTTTTTTAGAGTTGGCATATTTTGTCGGAAACTAAAAATAAATTTTTTTTTGAAAAATTTTTATAAATTTTTTTTTTTTGGATTTTGTTTTCCTTAGTGCGGTAATTGCAAAAACTAAAAAAAATTAAAAATCTTTGCATATTTTTAAAAGTAACTAGCTCCGAAAATCTTTTAATCTCAGGGTGGTCAACTCTGGCACTCTGTAACTCACGCTTTATTCTAGAAGGATCACTCCAAACTAGCTATTTTGAAAGCTTATATCATTTACTTTATTTGCCCCACTCATAATGTTTCAATCTGATAAATAGTTTGAAAGTTACATATATATAAGCATTTTTTTTTTTGCAAACACTATTTACCGATATTTTCAAAATGGCAATATCTCGAAAACTAGGCATTCGATATCAAAATCTTTACCAGATTCGTGTTCAGAAAGGCAAATGCAATAAGATATGTGGTCTATTTTTTTTTTTAAAAAATTTTGAAAAATTTTTGGAAATTTACAATGGGAGTTGGCATTTATTTTCACCAAAAAAATATGTACTTTGAGTTAGCAGAATAACAAAAATGGATGTAAAACGACAAAAAATTATTTTTTTGCTCTGAAATTTTTACCACAGATGGGTATTGCATAGGGGAGCTATTTTCCATCGGAAACTCATTTCGGTCAAATTTGAGTTGGCATATTTTGAATATAGGTTCACGATGTACAATATTTTGTAAATTCAAACATTAGAATATATTTAACAAGGTAATGTCTATTCAACGTATTCCACATCAATAATTTTAGTATTTTTTACGATACTTTGAAATTTAAAGTAATTTTTCTTGAAAACAGGAAATTTTACATTGTGTAAAGTACCCACTTAATGAATTTTCATTTAAAAATAGTTTTATTCAAAAATTGAAGAATTCAGAACGAATTCTGAATTTTTTCCAAAAACAAATATGTAATGCCAATCAATAGGAATCTTTAGAATTGTTTATTTACAGTGGAAAAAATTAAACACAAAACGATGTCATGGGAATATTGCTCAATTTGTCCACATTGTTATTACAATACTATGAAATTCAAACTCATTTTTCTCGAGAAACAAAAAAACAACTGCTCTCTGAAAATTTAACATTTTCTTGAGTTTAATGAACTTTCATTTAAAAATTAAAAAAAAAATAAAAATGGTCTGTTTTTTTCTATATCGATTTTTAGATTAAATTTTGAAAATTCATACATACCCAGCAAAACTTAGATTACCAAATAAGGTATAAAATAAGGTATAGGATCTCTTATTTTATACATTGCAGCATTGATGATTTTAACAGGCGATGAGACTCAAAGTAATGCATCCACATTATCACAAAGAATGCCAGTAAGGTATAAAATAAGTCATAAATTTATAACGAAGAATACGAGTAAGGTGTAAAATATATGATATTTTATAGGTTACGAGAAATGAAATAATAAAGCATACCAGAAGATAATATATAAGGTGTTACGAGTAGTGAAAAAGTAATTTTGTATTAAATTTACTCACGTGATTGTAAGTGAGTGTAAGTAGATAAAATATGCTCGTGAGTGCGTGTCGTTAGAAATTTCCTGTCGTGAGCCCATCTCTAGTTTAAACTTATGCATTTTTTTTATAAAATAATTATTTTTTATGTTATTGTAATGCATTATGCATAGGCTGACCATTCGTACTGATTTGATCAGTAGATGTACTGATTTTTGATCACGTGTACTGATCAAAAAACGGTGTACTGATTTGTACTGATTTTTTGAAATATGTACTGATTGTACTGATTTTTAAACATTTCAACATAAAAAATAATTTTATTCGAAAATTTTATAAAAAAACTTGAGTTTCCATAAAATAAGTCTTCAAGGTAGTTTTTTATGACTGAGGTTAGGTTAGGTTATGGTGGATGGCATTGGCAAAAAACCAATGCCCATAGAGGCCGACTTGTGGCCCATTATGATTCCAGTTTCCCCTTCTTTTTATGACTTAATTCTAACAATAAGATAATTTGTAATGAATTCTAAAGAGCTTAGAATTCGAAAATCAAGAGGTTCCTTAGCGCAAAAATGTATCTGAGCGTTAGGTTATT
Organism: Pegoplata infirma; assembly: GCA_963921195.1. Classification (NCBI taxonomy): domain Eukaryota; kingdom Metazoa; phylum Arthropoda; class Insecta; order Diptera; family Anthomyiidae; genus Pegoplata; species Pegoplata infirma. The sequence goes on along the minus strand of OY992537.1, from coordinate 48,302,234 downwards.
TTCGTCTTTATAAATTTATATGAAAAGGTCTATTTAAAAAAGACTTCCTTATTATCTGGAAAGTTTTCTAAAAGGAAGAGTTATCAAAAGTCCTCAGAATCTGTGGACTTTTTATTCACAAAACCTGTGGGTTTTTGTTATATTTTCTGCACCGAAACGATTAAAACATTCAAATGAAGTTGTTTGTATCAACAAAATTTTCCGAAAAATTACGACACAGTTTGTGACAGTTGTTTTTAACAGTTGTTTTTACTGAATACTAATTGACCGCAAGTTTGGTAGTTTAAGTGTTGGAAAAATCATAAATTTTTTTCAAAAATCATCAGTGTTTTCCCACAGAAAACAGTTTTCAGAGAGTAATTTCTAGAAAACAAAAAACACAAAAACTTCTGCGTACTGATTTGAGTTCAGAAAAAAATGGTCACCCTAATTATGCATCCAATTATAAATAATGCATTATTTCAAACTTTCAAATAATACATAATGTAACCAAATATAAGTCATCCATGATTTAATCTTTAGAAATAATAAATATGAAATACATTTTTTCCAATAATCATAAATTACGTAGCAAATTATTAGTAATGCATTAATTTTTACTTGAAAATAATACGTTGTGGAACAAATGTTTGGTAAGACATCATAAAATAATGCTACAAATAAGTTATATACATTACCTGGTAATGTGTTATATTATCACTACCCATTACCAAAGTTTTGCTGGGTACTGTAGAAAAAAATTAAATATACAGCGATGTCATGCAAAAACTGCTCAATTTTGCCATGTTTGATCACGCCTATATCGCCCATTTTAGCGAATAACCAAAACTTTTGTTCCACGCTATGTTAGTTTTATATGGGGAAATATGATCTGTAAGTTTGACTTTGATCCATTTTTTTTTTAGTGGTACATTTGAAATGAATTTCTCCATATGTATTTATGTTTATTTTTGAACCACTATATACTTATGTTATGTAGTTAGTGTTTTTGATAGTGGACAAGTTGTTGACAGCTAAAACCAAAAAAAGACAGGATAAAGAATGCAACGAAAATATTGCATGTTTGCTAAACGAAAACATATTTCGTACACTCAAGATAAATGCCCAAATATAATATTCTCTACAGCAATAAACTATGTCAATAAAGTACCAAAAAAAAAGTAAAAAATACAACTTTTAATGCGCTACGGAAGGTCATATCGTTCTCATGCGAAAAGCAGAATTCAAATTAAAGAATTTTATATTTTAAGGTTATAACAAATATACCAACATTTTCGAGGTGACATTACATTTTCGGTTATAGCCCAAAAAAAAAAAAAAAAATCGTATATAAAAACAAGAAAATGAATATTAAAAATTGACTCAGTTTGATATTTATGTTAGGTGGTCAGGATAACACTAATTGGAATTGCTTTAAAATTTTTCTAATATTCTGTGGTAGTACTTATTTAAAATTGAAATTGGCTGATACAAAATGCATTGTCGTACAAATTCATGGATGCGTCACTGAAGTCTTTGAGCCTTTCTCTTCATTCTTAGAGTCTTTAAAGATCCTTCATTTATATGCACTTAAGAATATGTTAATCAAAAATTTTAATTCAAATTTGAAAATTTATCACGTACTTTATTAACATAGGTTTGTTTTACTAGTATAAGTGCAGGAGACATATACTCCAACACAATACTGCTAACTGTATGTTTATTTTAACTTACATTCATATTAACATTTAGGTTATTACTGACAATGAGTAAATAAATAGTTGTTAGATATATATAGGGATGAGATTTCCATGCAAATGCATGTTTTTTGTCGATAGTCTGTAAACGATTTTGACCAATTATCTTTCCGAATCAAGAAATTTGCTTTAAAATGGCATCGATTTGTTTTTGCATATTTTGGTTAAAATGCATATTTTTGCATATTTTGGGTTTAAGTGCATATATTGTGCATATTTCTAACTTTTAAGTGCATATTTTTGCATATTTTGATATAAATTAGCTAAAACACAAATTGAAATTTATTTGTTTCAAAAACTATTTTAAATTTTGAAAATTTATTTTGAAAATAAAAAAAAACATTTTTTTTGCTTTTTAATTTTTTTTATAGCTTGTCCGAATTTCTAAACAAACCCTGCTTATATAAAGTTTTAAATGTTGCAATTTAAGCCCGGTGTTATTTTTTGCTTTTTTAAAAAGTTTTTCGAATGAAAACAAGACTTTTATTGCACACATTTTATTTTTTAGTGCATATTTTGAATTTTTTAGTGCATATTTTAAGCGCATATTTTCGATTTTTTAGTGCATGAAAATCTCATCCCTAGATATATATATATTTTATATTCCATCTACAAACCTAAAAACATTCTGAACATTTGTAATGATACATAATAAAATTTTTCGAAATTATTTGGGGTTATACTCATCCCTTGATATTTATACTTCTTGGTGGTAAAATTGTAAAAAAAAAAAACAAATAAATGCCTTGAAATACTCTCTTCCAGGTGATATCACAATGCAGTATGTGTTATTAACGCAGATTTTTTTTTTGTATATCAAACAAGGTGTTCTTCCGATTTTGAATGACCGGGCAAATTTTTATTCTACTAGGCTAAAAACTTATGTTTAACAAATATGAGGCCAATTGGATAAAATTAACTCGTGTTGCTCGGCGATCAAAATTTTGGATTTTTAAAATTCTTTAAAAAAAAAATAACGCCCTTTTGATTTTTTTTGTGGATCGACCAACATCTAATCTTAAAAAGAAAGTAGTCGAATTTTCAATAAATTGAATTTTTAACAAAATTAACTTTTTTTTCAAGTAAATTGAATAAAAATTGCGACCTGTATTGTGTTTACACCTTTACATAGACAGACAGACGGGTGGACATGGCTAGATCGACTGAAAAAGTTATTCTGAGTCGATCGGTATATGTTTGTAACACTTCAAAATATTGGTCTTGAACCCAGAAAGTATATAGCAGAATTCCAAAATTTTTGACTACAAAAAAACACTTTTTCGGCCCTACCTACTTTAATTGTCTTAAAAATTGGTATATATGTTTTTCTGATTTTTGTTGAATTTCGGTTTTTGTTATTTAGTAAATATTGTGAATGGTTCGCGTTTTATCGCTGTTCAAAGTTGGTATTTTGCAACAATTGTATGATAAATACACAATGTTTAAATGATCATAACTTTGGAACGCATCATCCGATTGCCACGAAATAAAGCGCAAAATAATGGTTATGTCCTGTACTTAAAATAGAATTTTTGAAAAGGATAGGATGCTTTGCAAAAAGGATATTGAATTTAAAAAAATGTCCTTAATTTGCAAACATCTCAAAATGCGTATCTTTAATTTTCCTATATTTTTTTGCACATATAGCCCAAAATGTACTCAACAACATATGCAAATCCCAAATTGGGGTGATAAGCGGTTTGTTTATAAACGTGGTTACATGAAACGACTTATTGATTTTTGTTAATAATTCTTGTTTACAAATGAAAAACCATTTCTGCACACTAACCGCGAATAATTGTTTTGTATGTATTTTGGATCGCTTAACTCAAAAATTTCATTAAAACGACATTTCGCGAATACATTTTTGTTTAATTAATTTTTTAGCGTTTTTTGGAGATATTTTTACTATTTTGCTTATATCTTAAGTTCTGTTTATCTGATCTTCTCGCAATAAAACCAAACTAAAGACAATCAAATTTCCAAAAAAATCCTACATTCATCATTTTTTTATCAGTTCATAGCTTTACGCGCAAACAAATTTTTTAGCGTTATTTGGAGGTATTTTGACTATTTTGCTTATATCTTGAGTTGCGTTTATCTGATCCTTCCGAAATAAGAACCAAATTAAAGACAATCAAATTTCCAACAAATCCTACATTCATCATTTATCAGTTCAAAGCTTTCCGTTCAATAGGCAAACATATGACTAAAATAAGTTTTTTGATTAACAAATCATTTAAAAAAAAGTTTAATATTTGCAATTAATTACATCTTTTTATTTATCTGCAAAGCCTGAACATTTAGAAATATAATAAAGTTGATTTGATGAAAATCCATAGGTTTAGTCCGAAGTTATCACAAATTATATGAGTATACATCATAAAATACAAAAAAAAATTATAATTTTTTACAATTTCTTTTTTTAAAATTTTTAAAAAATGAGCTTTGTTAATAAAACATAGTTTTTCCTTGTTTGCCTATTGCGCGTAAAGTTATGAACTGATATAAAAATAATGAATGAAGGATTTGTTGGAAATTTGATTGTCTTTAATTTGGTTCTTATTGCGAAAAGATCAGATGAACGGAACTCGAGATATAAGACAAATAGTGAAAATACCTCCAAATAACGCTAAAAAATTTGTTTGCGCGTAAAGCTATGAACTGATGAAAAAATGATGAATGTAGGATTTGATGGAAATTTGATTATCTTTAGTTTGGTTTTTATTGCGAGATGATCAGATAAACAGAACTTAAGATATAAGCAAAATAGTTAAAATACCTCCAAAAAACGCTAAAAAATTCATTTAACAAAAATGTATTAGCGAAATGTTGTTTTAATAAAATTTTTGAGTTTAGCGATCAAAAATACATATAAAAAACTTATTCGCGGTTAGTGCGCAGAAATTGTTTTTCATTTGTAAACGAAAGTTACTAACAAAAATCAATAAGGCGTTTCATGAAACCGCGTTTACAATTAAACCGCTTATCACCCCAATTTGGAATTTGCATATGTTGTTAAGTACATTTTGGGCTACATGTGCAAAAAAATAAAGGAAATTTAAAGATACGCATTTTGAGATATTTGCAAATCAAGGAAATTTTTTTAATTTCAATATCCTTTTTGCTAAGCATCCTATCCTTTTTCAAAATTCTATTTAAAGTACAGGACATAACCGTTATTTTGCGCTTTATTTCGTAATAATCGGATGATGCGTTCCAAAGATACGATCATTTAAACATTATGTATTTCTCATAAATTTGTGGCAAAATACCAACTTTGAACAGCGATAAAACGCGAACCATTCACAATTTCGACTAAATTACAAAAAAATACGTTAATTTTTGGAAAAATTGAACCACCATCGACTGATTGCCTATGCTATTTTAAATGGAACCAGTCTATATATTCTTGATAATCTATCGATTTTATGTCGATTTAGCGATATCCTTCCTTCCTTCCGCCCGTCTGTCTGTTGAAAACACGATAAGTTTTATAAGGCTTAACTGAGGTAATAAAGCTTGGCATATAATGTTATTGACTACGTCAAGTTGGTGTAGTATTTCAGCGAAATCGGTCTTGTGGTTCAAAAGTTTAAAGCAAACTCGTGAATTTCGGCATGTATTTTTCGCAAATTTACGGGATAAAAATACGTTAACTGTCGAAAGATAAGTCAAAGATTGCTAAAGCTTGGCACATATATTTTAAGTTTCCCTAGTCTGAGTGGTATTGAACTTCACCAAAATCAGTCTAGTGGTTCAAAAGTTATGAGGAAAACCGTGATTTTCAGATTGGTTCCCCTAAAATTCATGTTTTAAAAAAACAAGTAAGAGTGCCCGAGTAAAAAAAAAATTTGTAATATCTAATTTGATCTCAAAATTGGCTGTATCAAGTTGTATCAAATAATTATCTAATTGTATTATTTTAGATACACAAATATAAAAAATGATACAATTAGATCCGAATTTTGGTCACATCCAAATAAATAAAGTTGATCTTATTTTATATAAATAAATGTAGATTTATACAATTATATGAAGTCATATATATTTATGTATAATCTCAGATAAAGAAATGGAGCCATATTATATCTTTCATATAATTAGATCTGACCATATAAAAACTCATACATATTTTAATATGATAGTATCAAATTATATATTATTATATCAAAACTTTTTTACTAGGGTGTTAAATTCGGCTGTGCCGAATCTTTTATACCCTCCAACATGTAAAAAAAAAAAAACAGTGGCTTATTTTTTGGGAGGGGGCTTCGGCGGGGGTAGTGGGGCACACCTTCCCCTCTCGAAAAATTTTTACTAATTTATTTGTTATGCTTTTTGCACTAAAATAATACAATTTTATCATTATTTAAACTATTTTTTATATCCACGGCAAAAAAAAACTAAATTTTTTAGTCCCCTCGGTCCTAGTGCAGTACTCTGAACCTCTTCTTGCATAAATTTGTTTCATTTGTTTAACAAAAATATAAAAAACACGTAAAAAAAATCGTGTTTTTCAGATGTTGGTTTAGTTCCTCAAGGGGGAACTTTTTCCCCCTTGTCCGATTTTGCCCATTTACGAACTAAACCTGCCTAGGACCAAGAGACAAATTCGTGCCGAATTTCAAGATGCTAGCTGTTTTATTTTGGACTGCATCGTACCATCTACAGACCGACGGACAGACGGACATTCACAGAATGTCTTAGAATCGATCATGGATCAATAATATATATACTTTATGGTGTCCCCGACCGATATTTCGATGCGTTACAAACGGAATGACAAAGTGAGTAAACCCCCATACTGTGGTTGGAGGGTATAAAAATCGTTAAACAAGCTTTAATAACAGTGGTAGCTACAAAAATATTAGTGGTATTCAGAGTCTTGCTTGCCAGCCCTGGCACTGGTGGTAAAAGAGCACTTTTCAAAATTACTTTTCAAAATACATGTATTTTTTGAAAGAAGTACTCTTTTGCTACATTGCCAGGGCTGGCAACAAGACTCTGAATACCACTATTGTACAAAGTATTTTTGTCACCCGAAAATATTTTTAAACTAAAAAAAAAAAAAATACACACAAAAAAATTTTATACTTAAAAAAATTTTACACTCAAAAAAATTTTATGCTAAAAAAAAAATTTAGTCAATTTTTTTTTTTTAATTACTAGAAAAAACTTTTTTACTCCAAAAAATTGTTAATTTTTTTTTCACGTTAAAAAAATTACTTTCACTTCAAAAGGGCGAAATATTTTTACACTAAAAAAAAAAAAAATACAGCCAAAAAAATTTTATACTCAAAAAAATTTTACACTCAAAAAAAAAAATTAGTCAATTTTTTTTAAATAATTACTAGAAAAAACTTTTTTACTACAAAAAATTTTTAATTTTTTTTTCACGTTAAAAAAAATACTTTCACTTAAAAAGGGCGTTCATGGATTCGGCCAAGCAATATTTTTTTTCATCAATAATTTTTTTCATTAATATTTTTTTTCATCAATAATTTTTTTCATTAATATTTTTTTTATCAACATTTTTTTAATCAATATATTTTTTTTTAATCAATGTTTTTTTTTTATCAATATTTTTTTTTTTATCAATATTTTTTTTTATCAATATTTTTTTTTTTTATCAATATTTTTTTTTTATCAATATTTTTTTTTATCAATATTTTTTTTTTTCATTAATATTTTTTCATAAATATTTTCATAAAAATTTTTTTTTCATAAATTTTTTTCATCAAATATTTTTTTTATCGACAAACACTGGCAAACAGATAGATGGATATCACTAGAATGTCTTAGAAACCTCTACGAATTAATAATATATAAACATAATGGGATCCTCGACCGATATTTCAATGCGTTTTGCATGGAATGACAAATTAATGTAGCAATATTTTTTTCTAGAAAAAAAAAATGATTTGGAAAGAACACCAATTTATACAGCAAAACAGTATCATGATTCAATGGTTTGGACAAGAGTACAAACTTCGCAGACAGTTTTGTTAAAATATTGTATACATGTTGTCACTTAGACCATGTAACCCATCATAGGGTTAATATTACCCTTATATCACTTAATAAGCAACTGCAATGTCCCACAAACAACTATATTTATATGTTGTCAAAAGACCAACTGCTACAATGAGTGAAAACCACAAACAAGGAACAGTGACAACCATCAGTTCAAACATAAAGATTAACTAAATTTTGTAAGCACATGCAAAAGTATAACTTTGCACATATCGTCAGCTTATTACTGATTTGCATCATATATTTAGAAAACTCTTTTCGAATATATTACAGATAGCAAGTTTTGTATATTCGCCTATATTATGAGTAGGTGTATTCTAGTTCGAGGCAATTTTTCTTTACTAAATAAAACCATAATATTCTTCTAGAATAATTTTTAAGAATCTAAGATATTTTCTATGGGAAAAATGTCTCAGAATCTAACAAGGGAAGTATCTCAACCCTTATGAACCGATTTGCCTGAAACTTAAAATATATATAAAAGAGACGATTTTAAGGTTGGGGTGTCTCGGCTTACCGGTCATATCAGTGTTTCAAAATTTCGTTATCCACTTATGGAACGATGTGGACCTCCGGGAAAATTTCGATAACTCCCGAACTAAGAGGAATATCCTCTAGAGCAAAAATACTTGTCGACTTAAATTTAATAAAGATTATTTCGTTTTCATATTAACATCGTAGGTCTATGTCTTCATATAAATACCCCCCAAAATTTACACATTTTCATGAAAAAAGTATTTAACAAAGCCAAACTTTTACAAGGTTATACCACCGTTGGATAGGCATTAAAAAATCTTTTTTCTCATATGTAAACATCATAAAGGTTTTTCGAAAGAAATGGCTAAAAAATCCAAAAAACGATTTTGTCGCCATTTTTTTACCCATGTTTTAAACCCCTAAATCCCCGATATGGCCGATAAGCCGAGGCAGCCCAACCTTAGAATTGTTTCTTTGATATATATTTTAAGTTTCAGGCAAATCGGTTCATAAGGGTTGAGATACTTTCCATGTTAGTATCTAAGACTTTTTATATACGAAAAATATTCTAAAATCTGAGGCTTTTTCCAATATGAGAATTTTTTAATTCGGTAAAAAAAACCGTACGAAATACATCCAAAAATTTCTTAGAATTTAACAGCCGTATTCAAAACGAAAAGTTAGCATGGATTTGACAAGTGGTTTATTCATAATTAATTTTAAAACCCTTGCTAACAAGTAAAAACAGATGTTTGTAAACTCTTGACTAAATTAATTTTCTCAATTGAGTAAAGTTCTCTCACGACAATTATGTGTTTCTTCGTAATGCAGCAGCAAGCAGTAGAATGCAAAAATAATAAAAAGTACTGTATTTATTAATAATTGTAATAAAAAGCAGTATATTTTGTATTCGCAGCATGATGTATGCTATTTCAATTTAAGGAAATGTAAAATACGGCATTTAATTGTAATTATAATTAAATACAGTCCTATTTATTTGTGCTGCCTACTGGCAGCTGCTTGCCGCTGTGTTGTGAAGAAACACCAAAACAAGTTGATATTCAAAAACAGGGTTGTTCTTAGTCAACAGATTTTAAAAATCATTATGAATAAACTCTATGCTAACATTTTGCTAAGGAAAAAACACATTCTAGTAAGCAGCTCGTTGTCTGCGATGTATAAGCAACTGCTAACTTTTACTTATGAATACCGCTGTAAGTCTTTTTCTGTACGAAAAAAGTCTCAGAACCTTAAACCTTTTCTATAAGAAAAAATTTCTCAAAGCCGGAGACTTTTTCTACAAGAAAAATGTCGCAGAATCAGTTGCTGCTTCTATGCTAAAAATTTCTCAGAATTTGACACTTTTGATGTACGAGAAATGTCTAAAATCATAGACTTTGTAGGAAAAAAATTTCTATGACTGTGAGCCTTTTAATGTATCAAAATCTGAAACTTTTCTATAGAAAAAAGTCTTCAAATCTAAGACTTTTTATGTATGAATTTTTTTATGAGATTCTTTATGTCGGGCGAATTTCTCCTATAGAAAAAGTCTCCGATTTTGGCATTTTCTAGGTACAGCGACTGGCGTGCGTGGGTATCACTGGTACTATTAGATCAGCACCCCAGGCCGGTCTGGAAGTGATACTAAACATTCAGCCCGTAGATGTCTACATCAAGAGCACAGCAGCAAAATCGGCTCTTAGGTTAAGAGAGTCACTAATGCTTAAGCAACGCTCTTGGGGACACTCGACTATATTAAGTACGGTGGGCGGGTCGGAATTAGAACGGAAAACCGACTATATCTCACCGCAGACGAACTTTAATAGAAACTTCGAAGTCCAAATACCGACTAGGGAGGACTGGGCGGCAAACTCTGTTATGACGGGGAATGCGATCTCTCTCTGAAGTCCTTAGGGTCACACACTGTAAAATCGAGAATTGTTGGTAATTGTATACAATCCCTTCATCGAATCAGTCAGCACACAGTCAAGCTTATCTGGGTTCCTGGACATAGTTGGGTCAGTGGTAACGAATTAGCTGATGAATGTGCAAGAAATGGCTCCTAGTCGGTGGGGGAACGTGTCGAACCTGATGTCTCGGTTCCTATAGTGGAGTTAATGAACGAAATTGATAGGATATCGGATAATATGATGAGGGATAGGTGGATATGGCTGACCACGTGCAGGATATCGCGAACCATGTGGCCACTGCCAAATCCTAAGAGGACAGAAAGTTTTCTTACCTTTGGCAAACGGACGGTCAGCCTATTAGTAGAAGTACTGACAGGACACTGTAAAATCGGCCAAATGGCCGTTCGTATGGGAATTTCTGACAGGGACTTTTGCAGAAGTTGTGGAGAGGTGGAGGAGGAGGAGTCGGTGAGGCACTTGTTGTGTGAATTTCCGGATCTGATGAAATGTCGTCTTAAGTATTTGGGGCAAAGGAATTTTGATGATCTAGATTGCCTAAACAGTGTCCCATTGACATCTCTGGCAGAATACCTTAGGGAATCGGGGTGGTTTGAGAGGTAGAATTTTGTATATCAGGGGAGTAGGGAGACAACTTTAGGGAAATCACAATGGGCCTTATGGCCTCCGAGTGAATTCGCCAAATTGGCGGACGCCCATCCAACCTAACCTAACCTTGGCATTTTCTATACGAATTATGTATGTGTTAGAATTTTTTTTAAAAAATAAAAAAAAAATTGTTTTTGTTTTTAAAAACATTTTTATGCGTTTAAAAAAATGTACTGTGTGTGCGCCAAAACTATAATCACATGACGATATATGTATAAACCCCAATTTAATCCATACAGAACAACTAACATGATAACTAAACAATTAAGTGTATTGTATACGACTTAACCGAAGCGTTAAATACCCTTCATCGCGTTGTTTAAGTATTTACTGTTAATTCTATTCTATATGCTTTCATGCAAACAGATGCATCATGTTAAGAGAATTTTAAAATTTTAAGGATTTTATTGCTTTATAGTTGCTTGAGGGCCGGCCACAATAGTTATATAAGTCACTAATACTTCAAAAAAAAAAAAAACAATTAAATGAAAACTAACTAAAGTTGTTGTACAATGTACTTGTATATTAGGGTGGCACGAATAATGACTTATTCGAACTTCGTCGATGGACAGTCAAATTATTTAAAAATTTAAACTCAATGTTTAAATTTTTAGCCAAATCGGACAAAACAAATCCGTGCCTTTGGGGGGTTAAAGTTTTGCCCAAAAAAAAATTGTTTCCCATACAAACCAAAATTTTTTTTTCGATTTTTAAATTTATTTTTTTAATTATTATTTTACTTGTAATTCGAAAAAAGTCATAATTCGTGCCACCCTAATTTACATATATTTAGTATATAAGAAATAATTTAAATATACAACCGACAAAATGAAATACCACACATAAACACAAATAAATAAAAACTTTATATATCCATCCCATAGTATAAAAAAGTATTTTGTGGACCACTCAACTACATGTTCATTAAAAAGTACTCTAAACAAATATTGTGTGAATTCGCTGCACTGAGTTTTCACTAAAAAATTGTTTACATGACTTAAAAGCTTAACTACAAAAAACAAAAAACCGATAGTTTTGTTTAAAGGACATACGAAAAACCGAATATAATTGCGTTTTAAAGTGACAGTTTGTTAAGAGAGTTGGAGCTGAAAAATATATCGTTGGCTTAATGTTAAAAGTCGCTAAGTCCATATTTTTAGAAAAAAAAAGTTTGCAGTAAGATAAAAATATGAAAACACATCATTATCAGAAAAATGCTTACAGATATTTGGCTTTTATTCGTTGTTGAGCAGTTTTATTTAAAAGTGCAAAATTCAACTTATAAAGGAAAAATTTCAAAGTCCAGTTATTTACAAAATGTTGTAATTTGTTGGCCACAAAAACTTGGTAATGGCTAACCCTTCCTGTGACGCTTACTTGATAATGGCTTTGAATAACACTAATTACTAGGGATGAGATTTTCATGCACTAAAAAATCGAAAATATGCGCTTAAAATATGCGCTAAAAAAATCAAAATATGCACTAAAAAACCTAAAAATATGCACTAAAAAGTAAAAAGTGTGCAACTTAAATATTGTTTTCATAGGAAAAACTTCTTAAAAATCAAAAAATAATGCCAGGTTTAAATACTAACATTTGAAACTTTAAATAAGAAAGATGTTTGTTAGAAATTAAGACAATCTATAAAAAAAAATTAAAAAGAAAAAATAATTTTTCTTACTTTGAAAATTATTTTTTAAAATTTATAACAGTTTTTGTAACAAAAATATTTCAATTTGTGTTTTTGATAATTTATGCCAAAATATGCAAAAATATGCACTTAAAAGTTGGAAATATGCACAAAATATGCATTTTAAACCAAAATATGCAAAAATATGCATTTTCACAAAAATATCCAAAAATATGCAAAAACAAATCGATGCCATTTTAACGCAAATTGCTTGATTCGGACAGATAATTGGTCGATATCGTTTTTAGACTATCGACAAAAAACATGCATTTGCATGAAAATCTCATCCCTACTAATACCATTAGGATTACTTTACGCCCTAAAAGGCAAAATGTGGTTACCTGCAACGACATCACCGTGTAAAAGTAATTAACGTTGAAATTGGGAGGTAACTAGTTACTCAAATTTTTTCTAACCGCTTCAGTTAATTAATTGGTATGTGGATTAGAGTGGCACGAATTTTGACTTTTTTCGAATTTCGTCTATCGCCAGAAAATTATCCCGAAAAAAGTACTTTTTGGAAATTCGGATTCTAAAGGGGTAAAAAATTGTACTTAGGTACTTTTTATATTTTCTTAAAAAGAGGTCATAAAAACTTAAAATTCGGAATGGAGGATCCAACAACAGGTGAAAACTGTGAAAAAAGTACTTTTTTCGTAATTCCTATTCAAAGAGGGTAAAAACGAGCTGAGCTGTTTGGTACTTTTTATATTTTCTGAAATAATGGTCCTGGAAACTGTAAATTTGGAATGTGGGATCGTTTAGCGCAGAAAACATTCCCAAAAGAATACTTTTTTGAAATTTTGACTCCTAAGGGACAAGGTGGGGAAAAACCTGTAATTTGGTACTTTTTATATATCCAAAAATAATAAAATGGGTAATAATATATCCTCAAATAATGGTTCTATTAATTTGAAATTTGGAATCTAGCATCCTCTAATGGGGAAAAAATCCCAAAACAGTAATTTTTGGAAATTCGAACACTAAGTGGGTAAAAAATTGTACTTTTGTACTTTTTATATTTCAGTAAAAAGAGGTCATTAATATAGGATCCAACAACAGAAGAAAACTGTGAAATTCCGATTCTAAGGCGTAAAAACGATCTGTTTGGTACTTTTTATATTTTCTGAAATAATGGTCCTGGAAACTTTAAATTTGGAATGTAGGATCGTCTAGCAAAAAAACATTCCTAAAAGAATAATTTTTGGAAATTCTGATTCCTAAAGGGTAAAAAGGGATAAAAAGTTGTATGTTATTAACTTTTATATATCCTGAAATAATAAAAGGGGTTATAATATCCTAAAATAATGTCCTATTAATTTTATATTTGGAATGTAGCATCCTCTAAAATTTTATTTAGGTCCTTTTTATATTTCTTTAAAAAAAGAGGTCATAAAAACTTAAAATTAGGAATTTAGGATCCCACAAGAAGAAAACTCTGAAAAAAGTTTTTTTTTGGATATTCCGATTTTAAGGGGGTAAAAAAAAGAGCTGTTTGGTACTTTTTATATTTTTTAAAATAGTGGTCCTGGAAACTTAAAATTTGGAATGTAGGATCGTCTAGCGAAAAAAACATTCCCAAAAGAACAATTTTTGAAAATTCTGATTCCTAAGGGGTAAAAAGGGGTAAGCACCTGAACGTTGTTACCTTTTATATTTCCTGAAATAAAAAAGGGGTAAAATGATCCTTTTTTAATCTAAAGCCCTAGAAACTCTTTTGGTTTTTAACGGATGTTATTGGGAAAGGAATGAAACAATATGGAACGAAATGGAATTGAGTTGGGAACTATATATAAAAGAACATGGAACGAAATGGAATGAACAGTGAATGAATTGGAATAAATTTTTTTTTTTATTTTTGTTAACTAAATTTTTATTTTTTCCTTTCATATAATTTTTCATAATATTTTTGTTTCATTCATAAAAAGTTGTGTTTACTCCTTTTTACACCCTCCAACTACAGTTTGTGGGTAAACCCTCTTTGCCATTCCGTGTATAACGCATCGAAATATCGGTCGGGGACCACATAAAGTATATATGTTATTGATCAGTGCTCGATTCTAAGACATTCAAGCGATGTCCGTCCTTCTGTCCGTCCGTCCGTCTGTAATTAACACGATGCAGTCCAAAATAAAAGAGATATACCCTTTATTTTTGGCACAACTATGTCTTATGGTCCTAGGCAGGTTATGTTTGGAACTGGGCCAATTCGGACCAGATAGAAAAAGTTCTCCCTTGAAGAACTAGACAAACTTCTGAAAAAGCCAATTTTTTAGATTTTTTTTTTATTTTTGTGAGATAAATAAAATATTCACTTCAACTATGAGCAATTCACTTTAACTATGCGTTACTGTAGTGTGAAGAACAAAAAATTCTCCGCTATAGTAAAGTTTGCATAAAATAAAGTAAATGAAAGATTATGAAAATTGTTGTTGGTCTCTAGATTAAATGCATTGCTTGAGTTAGAGAAAAAGCTTTTCTGCATACGTCATAACTAAATTATAAATTTAAGGAAAAAATGTCTTAGAAAATTTATCATAAATTTTCCTAAAATTTAGTTAAATTTAACTTAAAAATGAGAAATTTTCTTAACTATGAGGAAAAAATTTTAGTTCATTTACTTATAATTAGTTCAAAGTTTTCTTTAAATGGATTTTTTAAATATTAGGAAAAAATTTCTTACAGTCAAAGAAATTTTCCACAAATCTAAGAATCGTATCTTCAAGTTCAGTTAAAATTTACCAAAAAAAACCATCATCGTATTTCTCTTCTTTGAATTGAGGAAGTATACTTCTTAGAATCTAGTTAATGACTTCTGAGAATTTAGTAAATAACTTCTTAGAATTTAGTTAAAAATTCAAAATGGCGATATCTCGAAAACTAAGCTAGATAGAGCAAAACGGATGAAATTTTCAAAAGAAAGACTACAAAGAAAAATATGGAATAGCCTAGCTCTGAATATCTGTCGGGGTCTCAAGACCCTAATTTTAGATCTAAATTTTGAAATTCCCGAGATTTTATATATACACATATCGCGGTAAATACTGCCAATACGAGAAAAAGTCCAACGGCATTTTTTTAGCTCTTGACTAGTAGAACACTTCCGCAAAATACCCGAAAGCCCTCCGATTAATAGTTTTTGAGTTATCCGGTTTTTAAGATTCTCAAGACCCTATCAGGCCCCTTTTTACCGTATCTCAAAAACTAAGCAAGTTAGAGCGAAACGGACACAAATTTTGGGTCAAAATCTATGGGGACCCTTAAAGGACCCAACGGGGTCTCGAGTTAAATGGGGTCCGAACCCATGGGTCCAGGGTCAAGACCCAATCTATTTCTAAAATGTGAAGTATAATTTTTCCCATTTTCTAGTTAAAATTGGCTTAAAATTAAATAACTTTGTTTTCCTCATTTTTGGGAAAATTATGAACTAAAACCAAGAAAAAAAATCTTCGGAGCCAAATCATTCCTACTTTTTCTCAAAATTGAGTTAATTTTCCCAGATTTTAGTTCACTTTTTTTTTGAGTGTGATGTTTGTACACCGAGTATAGCCTAGTGGTTATAGCTTCGGCTTTCAAAACATGAGTGATTTAACGACACAGGTTCGAAGCTCATGTCAGGCTAGTCTGTTGATAAAAAACATATAAAGAATTTTTCTAGCAAATATCAAATAATCAATTTAATGTAATTGCCTGCTGATGACGTAGAAGTGGCTACACTCAAAAAAAAAAAAAAACTGTAATGTTAGCAAAAAAAGCTTGTAAACCTACAAGAAAATTTGCTGATTTTGAACCCACAATTTTTTTGCTAAAAAGTTAGCAAAAATGTTTTGCCAATTATTAGTTAACTAAATTTTTTTTTTGAACTTAGTTCATACACATCTGAGGACCCCATTGGGTTCGGACCCGATAGGTCCAGACCCCGATGGGCCTAGGCCTAGTTGGGTTCCTTAAAAATCGTCATAGTTTTTGATCCAAAATTTGTGTCCGTTTTGCTAAACCTTGCTTAGTTTTTGAGATACGTGATTATAGGGGACCACTGGGGTCTTGAGAATTAAAAAACTCGATAACTTCAAAAATATTACTCGGAGAGCTTTTGACAATTTTGCGGTGTTGTTCTATGTGTTGAGAGCTACAAAAATGCTTTTGGACTTTTAGTTGTGTCGGCAATATTTACCGAGATATGAGCATTTTAAAATATTCGGGAATGCTAACTTTTTTGGATCCAAAGTTAGGTCCCATTAGGGTCCACACATGTGAAGATGACCGGCGATACTATGGAGATTCTAAGAACCAAAAATGGCCTGCATTTTGCTCTATCTGCCTTAGTTTCCGAGATATCGCCATTTTAAGTTTTCTGAAAATAAAAAAAAAATTACCATTATTTTTGCTAATATTAGCAAAAAATCTTGTTAAAATGTTGTCAACTCAATTTCAAATCTTAGCAAAAGAAATTAGTTCAACGTTTGTCTAAAATTGCTAATGTGCTAAATGAAGTTTACAAGAAATTTTTGCTAACATGCTAATCTGAACTAAAAAATTGCTAAAAGTTAGCTAACTAGCATTAGCAAAAAAAAATTAGTAAATCTACTAACGTATTTTTTTGAGTGTACAGAAACCATGGTCTAGGGTAAATCCACATTTAATTTAATCTTTAGAAGACACAATTTTCTTCTTTAATCAGAAAAACACAAACAACAAAATATTTTTATGTTCGCAGAAGTTTAAAGTCCTGCGCTTGGGCCCGTGGGAATTAAAAATAACGTTTTTTCGGCTCTCTTATTTAAGAGCGTGGATAAAAAATTAATTTAAATAACAATAAAACTATAATACTTTAGTGCACAAAGCAGAAAAAATTAACTTGTAAACATATACCGCGAGGGCCAAGGAGTCCCCCAGCTCACCGCCCCTCTCCCCGACCCCTTTTTTGTAAACAAAAAAACTTTTTTATTAATTTTTGTACATCTAAGTGTATACTAATGAGATATAAGAATAATTAAAATTTTTCTTTGTTTACAAAAAATTTGTGGTCAAAAGACTTAGTAGCAAAAAAATGCAGATTTCTTCTACTGTATTTGAAAATTTAAATTTTTCGTTTGGGTGGTTTGAAAAACTAGCTGATAACTGAATAAAAATTCCCGGATAATTTTTTAAATTTTTAGTGTTGAACTTGGAAAAAACGACTAATAGTGTGTTTACATTGGATTTCTAATCAAGTAAATTGCTATTTTAATCTACTTTGCAATCTGTACCGTTTAGAGTGGCATTTTTTACATTTGAGAAGATTAAGATTCGTATTTATAACAACAAATTGGCAATAAATGTGTGTGACTGCTTCAAAAGACAGCGACGGTAATTAGTCGTCGTATGATTAACAAGGACAGTCACGGCGTTTACAAATTAACAATGTCGGCGGCATAAACATAATTGGCGCCGTCATCAAAACAGCAGGCTTTGTGTGGGTGTTTTTCAGTGTTGGAAAATGCAAATAATAGAAATACAGAGTTGTATCTCACTTTACAAGATTGCGCTTGCCGATTAGAGTCTAAACTACTAGATTGAAAAAAATATATTTGTATGGGCAATCTAATAGATTGAAACTGGATTGGAGCCATAATCTACTTTAAGCTAGCTTAGAGAACCAGTGAAAATGCAATATTAGAAATATTTTTAAAAAAAATTTCTAAAAAATAACTATAAATAATTTCATTTTCAGTAAGAAAAATCAAGCTTAAATTAAAGCAACATAGCAATTTCCACAAAAATAGTAATATGGTTAAGTATTTATAACTTTTCCTTTAAACAACTGCTATCAAATATATGCTGTTCCATTATTAGTTTGGGTCACTATAAGTACAAAAACAATTTTTTGGTGATTTTAAAAAACAAACATTTTATAAAAATTTATTCTCAATAATTTTTGTTAAAAAAATTAATATTTTTTTTAGAAATTTTGATTTTCTTTATTTTTTTTACATTCTGAAGGGTATTAAAGATTCGGCAAAACCGTATTTAATACACTCACTTGTTTTTTTTTAGCTTCCATACCAGTCTGTAGGCATCAGAAAGTTGTAAAATATGTAAAAAAAAAAACGAGAAAAAAGGTGAAAACTTTTGTTAATTTTTTATTTTCAAATGATAAAATTTTTCTCAACGTTTTTATAAAAATCGTTAGTATGCGTAGCGTATAAAATTGTTGTAAAACAAAAAAAGCAACAACTAATAATGTTGATGATCTGTTTTTTTATGTATGGAAAATACCTTTTAAAAAAACATAAAAAATGTTGATAATTATATAAAGGGGTTGCGAAACAAACTGGTGTACTGTTTTATATTTTTTATTATATTTGAATAAATTAACAAATTTTGTTTAAATATTTTTATTAACTTCTTTCATTAAAAATGCTAATAAAAATTAATGTTTTTGTATAATGTTTTTTGAAAGGAAATTAAATTATTTTAATTAAGACTTTAATAATTTTTTATAACAAAAATAAATATTTATGTTGAATTTTGTATTAACTGAACGACAAATTAGTTGTAGAATATTAAATTTGAATTAAGCAAAAACTTTGTCTTATATTCAGTTAAAGCTATTTACAATCACATGCCTTTTCAGGAAATCGAAAAATATGTTTAATTCACTTATTTTTAAACTACAATCATTCGACTTTTTATAATTTCAAAAATCACCATCAACCTAAAACAAAATAAAAAAAAAACTAACATACCATTAATATTAAATGCCGGATAAAAGAAGTATTAGGATCATTATTTCGTTTAATTATGGACGTATAAATCTTTCAAAAACTGTTTGAAGTAGTTTAACCAATAAAATTTAAATAGCCACTGCGTTTGGCCCAGAATACTGCATGTTCCCGTTAAAAATTTCTTGACAATTTCAAGAAGTTTTATGAAGTTTGAAAAAAAAATGTGGGTAAAAAATTTTTAGTGAAAAAAAAAAATATTCCACTTCTTTCCCTTTTAACATGATAATGTTTTTAAGGTGGTGTCTAATTTTAAAAATGATGCAGGACGCCGCCTTAGTTTGACAATATAATCTACCGTATTAAAAAAAATGCCTGCGAATTTTGTACTCTTGAACAAAACATTAAATCATGATAGTGTTTTGCCGAAGGTTTGGTTGTACTTGCCAAAGCAAAGTTTTTTTTAGAAAAAATATTGTTATATTACTTTGCTATTCCATGCAAAACGAATTGAAATATCAGTCGAGGACCCCATTAAAAAACCAAAAGAGCTGTACATTTCGTAAGTGAGTGCAAAAATAAGTGCAAAAAAGTGTTTTTACATTTTGGAGAGTATAAAAGATTCGGCACCAAAGAATATAACAATCTCACTTGTTTTATGTACATTTGATAAACAAATGGAAAATTTTTATGCGAAAAGATTAGACTTGGTGAAAAAGTAGTTGTGGTAAAAAAAAAAAAAATTTTTCACGAAAAACAAAATTGTGTTAAAAAAAATATAATGAACCCAAAATTTTTGGTGAAAAAAAATTTTGATGAAAAACTGTTTTTGATTTGTTTATCAAATGTACATGAAAAGAAAAATTGATGAAAAAAAATATGACAAAAAAAAATTTTGGTGCGAAAAAAAATTGATAATAAAAAAATTTGATAAAAAAATTTGATGAAAAAAAAATTGATGAAAAAAAATATGATAAAAAAAAATTTATGAAAAATAAATTTTGATGAAAAAAAAATTTTATGAAAAAAAAAAAATTTATGAAAAAACAAAAATTAATGAAAAAATTTGATAGAAAAAAAAAATTTATGAAAAAAAAAAAATTTATAACAAAAAAAGTTTGATGAAAAAAAAATTTTTTTTTTGAAAAATAATTATGTTACTTTTTATTCACCAGCTGGTGAAAAACGGTTTTATTCACCACGAGGTGAATTATTATCAAAGTTACAAAACCAAGTTATTCAAATTTTTATTTAAAAAAAAATGAAAATAGCAATTCTTGTTTTATTTTTCGTTAATTGTTAGCTTATATAGTCAAACTGAGGTGGCGCACTGCAACTTTTTTAAAATTAGACACCAGCCTAAAAACATTATCATGTTAAAAGAAAATAAGAATTACTGTTTTCATCTTCTTACCATTTTGACGACCATACATTTTCTGCCGAAGCGATTTTCTTCCCTCTTATTTTTCTTGATGGAAAAATTTTTCCTTTGACGATTTCGCAGTTCTGGACAAAGCTTTTTGCTATTCGCTGTGATTTTTAAGATCTGCAACTCAATAGTGGTTACTCTAAAAAAAATTGGACCCGTAAACCCCTTTATTCTCCCCGATTTCGCTCTACAAGTAAAGATCCTTTTGTCCCTAAAATAAAGAAAACTATTTAACAAACTTTGAGGGTTTACAGAGAGCAAATGGATCAAATTGGAGACTTACTGTAGCCTAGACTTTTGTTGCCTAAACAATACTCTACAATTCATCTTTTAGCACATTTTCCTTATATTTTACCTGTTTAAAAATAATTGCTGAAAACTCTTTAGCAAGTATACTTGCCAGTGGTCGTTAAATGGTTGAAACCAAAAAGGTTTCTAACTTCGATTTCTAACTTGGATAATAACTCACCTGCTAATGAATAAAGGCGTTTTTCACCAGCTGGTGAATAAAACGTAACATAATTATTTTCATAAATTTGTTTTTTCATCAAACTTATTGTTTTCATCATTTTTTTTTTCATCAAACTTTTTTTTCACATTTATTTTCTCAATTTTTTTTTCATCAGAATTATTTTTTTTATCAATTTTTTGTTTCATCAAAGTTTTTTTTCATCAAATTTAATTTTTCATCAATTTTTTTTTTCATCAATTTTTTTTTTTCATGAAATTTGTTTTCATAATTTTTTTTTATTTATTTTTTTTTCTTATAAAAACAAACAAATTTTCATCATTGTTTTTTTTTTATCAAATTTTTTTTTACATAATTTTTTTTTTTTCATCAACAATTTTTTTTTTTGTCATAAACATTTTCCCATTCCTCTACGAATGTCATGCGTTTAAGAAATAAAAAAATTCTATAGATTTTGTTCCAATATATGTGCAAAACGCGTCAACGGTCCACACCAAAAAACAAATGTTGTCCGATTTGAGTATAATTTGGTTCCAATATTAGGATAATGTTAGGTAGTCTAAATTACAAATATAAAATTTTTTATGAAATATTGGCAGAGTTACAGGGTTGGGATATTTTGATGTTTTTGTAAAGATCATATTTTGATGAATTTTAATTAACATTTTAATGAAGTAAAAATTATAATTACCAAGTAAAAAAGTTAAATTCGGCCTTGGTGAATGTAGTGATACCCTCCACAATTTGTAAAAGATTATTGCAAAAACTTTATTTAAACGGAAATTACTTTTGAAAAAAAAAATTTTCGGGAAAAAAAAATTTGTTAAAAAAAAATAATCCGCAATTTTTTTCTTTTTTTATCAAAAAATATGTTTGTACTTGTTTAAATACCATTTGGTGTTCAAATATGTTCACATAAGCCAACTAGCAGCCGAATTAAAGCATTTTGTATTTTTAGGTTATGTTGAATGCACTAAAATTTTTGAGGTGTCCATACATTTTCGTTCATAACTTTTGAACCGCTAAACCGATATTGCTCAAATGCAATACCAAACTTCTCGGGAGAACTTCCAATAAATATGTTAAGTTTCAGTCATCTACGTGTAATATTTTGGCAGTGATCACCATTTCCACAGACAGACGGACATCGCTAGAATGTCTTAAAATCGATCGGGGATCATGAATATATATAGGGCATTCCATGTGAAATCGGACACTTTGAAAAACTTTTTTTTTAGATTTTCCCAATTTGTTTTCCGATTTTTTTGATAATCCGTTCAAAAGTTATCGAATTTTTAAAAATTGGAAGTTTGTTCTATTACTCAAACTTCGTTTAATCATAACTTCTCCAATAATGGTCCAAATTACAATTTTTTTTTTATTTTTCAAAATTTTTTTTTTACGTTCTTTCTAAAAAAAAATCCCAAAAAATTCTTAAAAGTGCTCTAGTATGCGATTTTTAAGTTTTAAAATTTAAATCTCATTTTTGAAAATGTTTGTACTCTTCGATTTTTTTTGAAATTTTTTTGTGTAAAACTTCTATCAATTCTACAAATTTTTTGCCCAGGAGGATCGTAGTATAACGATTATTACTATTTTTTAAAATTATTTGAAAAAATTTTATTGTATTTTTTCAATCTTAAAATCATTTCTACTGCTCCAATGGTGCGTCATAAAGGGGTCCTTTATAAGACCGACAACCATTAATTTTTACGTCTTAACATTTCTTTGGAACAAACTAATACCCTATCTCCAATTTCTAAGGGGGCTCTCACAAAAAACGACATTTTTTAAAATTTTTTCCAACCGCTCTAACTGCCTAAATAGTGCCCTTAGAGCAACAAAATGTAGGACCGACCCACAATATTTTTTTAGTCCAAACATTTTCTCTGAACACACCCTCTATCTTTATCTGTTAAGGCGGTCCCCATACAATTTTTTTTTTTTTTGTAAATTTGTTTTATTTAATTAGCTTCTACCGGTCCAATGGCGCGTCCGAGAGGGGTCATTAGTGAGACCGACCCCCATTTATTTTTACCCTACAACATTTTTTCAAAACATACCTACGCCCTATCTCCACTCCCTAAGTAGGCTCCCATACAAATAACTGTTGGTGCAAATTTTATAAAAATGTTATTTTGTATGGGAGCCTACTTAGGGAGTGGAGATAGGGCGTAGGTATGTTTTGAAAAAATGTTGTAGGGTCGGTCTCACTAATGACCCCTCTCGTACGCACCATTGGACCAGTAGAAGCTGATTAAATAAAACAAATTTACAAAAAATAAAAAAATAAAAATTGTATGGGGACCGCCTTAACAGTTAAAGATAGAGGGTAGGTGTGTTCACCTTTGCTCTAAGGCCATTATTAGGGCAGTTAGAGCGGTTGGAACAAATTTAAAAAAATGTCGTTTTGTGTGGGAGCCCCCTTAGAAATTGGAGATAGGGTATTAGTTTGTTCCAAAGAAATGTTAAGACGTTAAAATTAATGGGGGTCGGTTTTATAAAGGACCCCTCTATGACGCAAATTAAAATAATCGTTATCCCACGATCTTCCTGGACAAAAAATTTGCAGAATTGATAAAAGTTTTACACAAAAAAATTTCAAAAAAATCGAAGAGTACAAACATTTTCAAAAATGAGATTTAAATTTTAAAGCTTAAAAATCGCATACTAGAGCGCTTTTAAGAATTTTTTGGGATTTCTTTTTAGAAAGTACGTAAAAAACAAAAATTTTGAAAAAAAAAAATTGAAATTTGGACCATTATTGAAGAAGTTATGATTAAAAGAAGTTTGAGTAATATACTTTATGGGGTCCCAGACCGATATTTCGATGAGTTACAAACGGAATGACAAACTTATATATACCCTCTATCACTAGAGTGGAGGGTATAAAAACTGACTTTTAAGGTATTTTTGATAGCATTTAAAATGGAATTTTTGATTTTTTGGAAAAAAATAAATTTGACCTTAAAATTCAAGGGCAAAATATAAAATTGGTAATTATCTTATAAGGGTCGCACCTTTAGATTTTTTTCATTAATCCTTTTAGAAAGATTGAAATTTTTTTAAATTTCGGTTAAAAAAAATGATTTAGTTATATAGGCCAATACCGTTGTTATTGACCTATATTTCGAAAACGAACCGGTAGAAACACGAAGTGACACATTTAAAATACTAGAAATTTCATCAGCTTTCATAATCGCTTTTGAAAATGCTTATATCTTTATTGGTTGCGATACAATAGCCAAATACCATTATTCTAGGTGGGTATCGGTTGCCAACCCTGCTTACATGGCATAAAAATATTTCATTTAAAAAAATAAAAGAATCTGCAAATAAAGTTGGCACACCAATATTTCCATTTAGGTTTTTTAAGTGTTGAAATTTCTTAATTATTAAAAACTCTTAACCATTTTATTCATTTGGATACTAATCTGACTAAAGGGAAAACATTATTCTAATATTAAACTCATAACACTGCTTCAACATATAACACAACATATAATCACAAAATTCACACACAAATATTTATAAATTCTACAGAATAACAAAGTGAATTAGAGACGGAATGGTCTAACCGGATTAATTAATTATTACAAATTCCCAACACACATTTTCTCCATAATGTTTTCAATTTTTCTTTTCCCTCATATTACCAGTACAACTAATTGTATGTTGGTAAAACCCTAAGTAATGCCATTGCCAAAAAAAAGTATCTAAACACCACATATAAATTATGTAGATAAAATAAATCTGTTAAACTTGCTAAAATACACTAGGTGTCAAAAGTTTGGAGAAAGGCCAAATTGGATATGTGAAGCCAATGAGAGATGCCAAAATTTTGCAAATTGTAGCATTTGGAAATTTAAATATTTTTGTTCTCTTATGGGTTGTAATTTAAAATTGGGAAATAATGCTTAAATTATTTTTTAGTTTGAAAACTTTTTGTACATAGTGTTTTTATACGTAAAAACACAAATTTAAAACATTTTGCAAAGACAGAAAATGTTAAATAGCCACTCCTTTTTGTGCCATTCAAAAAAAAAAACTTACAAAAAATTGAGAAAAATCTCAAACGTCATACAAAAAGTCATTATAAATTATAACATACTCGTAGTGTAAAATTATGTATGCTCCAGCACTTATTAAAAAGAAAATGTTAACACATACAAAAGCATCAGCTCCAGAATAGGGTGAAAATATAAAATTTTAAAACTGATAGTGGTTAATTCGGCTGTGCCCAATTTTTAATACACTCAAAAAGAAACCAATGACAAGAAAAACTTGTTAGTTTTATTTTTTACTTCCTATTTAAAAAGAATTTCCTGTAATTTTACTAATAATTTTGTAATTTTATAAGCATTTTAGCAATAAAATTCTAAATTTACAATTTTTTTGACGCGATAAAACTTACAAGGAGGTTTCGTAACTTTACTTGATTTTTTTGCTACCTCGTATTTTAAGAGAATTCCTAGTAAAAATTAAAAGCTTTTTGGTAATTTTACAATATTTTGACCACTAAAATTGTAAATTTACAACTTTTTTGGCGCAACAAAACTTATAAGGAATTCTCGTGAATTTACTAGATTTTTTTATTGAAAAAACCTTGGATATTTGTAAAATTACAAAAAAAAAAACAAATGTGAAATTACACAAAAAAAAATGTAAATTCGTTCAAAAATTTTTTGTTAAAAAACAAGGATACACTCAAAATATTTTGTAGGCAAAAACAAATGAAAAACACACTTAAAACCAGTGAATAAACAATTGTAAACCATCCCAGTAATTATTCATTTGTTTTAACAAACATTAACATTTATTTTTTACAGTTGACAATATTTTCTAAAATAAATAACATTAAACATTAAAAAATTGTTTTTTTTCCACTCTTTTTTACCAACAAATTCGAAAAAAATAACTAACGAAAACATTAAAAATTAATGACAGTTCTGTTATTTTTACCAACAAATTTCAAAAAAATAATCTACGAAAACAATAAAAATTAATGATTTCGTAGGTAATTTTATACAATTTTTTATTGAAATATTTTTTTAAAAAATTTTAATAAAATTTTTGGGGAATCGATTCCGCAATCAACTACATTCTGGCCAAACACTCTAGCCATCGTGCCAAAGGCACTTGATACAAACATGTTTTTATATTTCTATAAATAATTTTTTGATTTTTTTTTTCTACAAAAAAATAACTGACTTGTGTAGGTAAAAACTAATGATATTTCATTAAAAAATACCAACAACTTGAAAAAAAATTACTTACACAAATCATTAAAAATCAAAAGAATAATCAGTAGTTTTTACTTACAGAACAAAAATAAATGACTTTAAAAATTAAATGTTAATGAAAGTCTTTATTTTTTAGTGTGTTATTTTTGAAACAAAGGACAGAAGTAGTCATTAATAAAAACTGAGCATCAAACAAATGTTTTTTCTTTTAAAAACGACTAAACGGAAAACTTTTTAAATAAACTTTATTTATTTACAAATAGAACTACAAACAGTTAATGACATAATTGTTTGAGTGTATTCATATAAGAGCACGATTCAGCAAAGAGGTATAAACTTTTTATAAAAACCGATTTCAATGCAATTAGAGTACAGAGAGTATTAACCGAGAACGCAACTTAGAACTTTAGGCTATATTAAACCCCGATTCGAGAAAGATGATGCATGATATGATACTCCCCTTCAGGGGCGTATCCAGGATTTTATTTCGGTGGGGGCCCAACATTTTTTTTTCAATATTTTTTTTACAAAAAATTTACATTTAGCCTTTTTTAAAGTGTGAATTGTATCAGATGCTGATACATTTTTACAAAGAAGATTATCAGAATCTGAAATTTTTTTTAAAAGAAAAGTCTAAGATTCTATGATAATTTCCAGTTTAGACAGTTTTTGTTATAGAAAAAGTCAAAGACTCTAAATCATATTTCCAATGGAAAACTTTTCTCGAAAAAAGTCACTTTAGAAAATGATTCTGTAAATATATTCATAAAATACTTTTCCAAAAGAAAAGACTCCGGTTGTAAGACATTTTCCCACAATCTGAGATATTTTTTTGTTTTTCTCAGATTCTGAAACATTCCACACAAAAAGTTTTAGATTCTGAGAAAATCTTTGCTATTTCTATAAGAAAAATGATTCACATTCCGAGACCTTTTTAAAAAGAAAACAGTATGAAAAAGCCTTAGATTCTAAAACATTTTTCCCAAAAAAAAACTCTCGGATTCTGAGAAAATTTTCCTATAGAAAAAATCCAAAATTATTAGACATTTTCCTACAGAAAAAGTCTCAGATTCTTAGACATTTTTTCTTTCGAAAAAGTTTCTAATTCTGAGACATTTTTCCTATAGAAAGTCTAAGATTCTTATGAAAAATGTCTCAGATTCTTTTACATGTTCTTACAGAAAAACTCTCAGATTCTTCAACATTTTCCCTATAGAAAATGTCTCAGATTCTTAGACATTTTTCCTACAGAAAATTTCATATATTCTGGGACATTTTTCCAATAGAAAAGTCTTAGATGCTTAAACACTTTTCTATAGAACAAGTCTCAGAATCTGAGACGTTTTGCCTAAAGGAAATTGTCAGATTCTGAAACATTTTTCATATAGAAAACGCCCCAGATTCTGAGACATTTTTCCTAAAGAAAAAGTCTCAGATTCTGAAAAATTTTTTCCATAGAAAAATACTCAGATTCTGAGACATTATTCTTATAGAAAAAGAGATTTTTACAATAGAAAAAGTCTCAGATTTTTAGCATTTTTCTATACAAAAAGTCTCAGCTTGTATATCTGAAAAATTTTTCCTTTACACGAAATCTACGATTTTGAGATAATTTTCCTTAAGAAAAATTCGTTGATTCTGAAACATTTTTCGTAAAAAAAGTCTAACATTTTTCATATAGAAAAAGAAGAAATTTTTTATAGAAAAAATCTTAGATTTTGAGACATTTTTCAGACTCAGAGACATTATTCCTATATAAAGATCTCAGATTCTGAAACATTTTTCATATAGAAAAGCCTCAGATTCTGAGAGTTTTTTATAGAAAAAGTCCCAGATTCTGAGACATTTTTCCTGTAGAAAAAGTCTTAGATTCTGCGAAAAAGGCTAATATTTTAAGGCATTATTGCTATAAAAAAAGTCTTAGATTCAGAGACATTTTTTTTAAGAAATAGTCTCGTTCTGAGAAATTTGTCTAAAGACGAAGTTGCATTTTAAGATTTGACTACATTTTACTTACAATTAGGTCCATTTTTTGTGTACATAAAACTTCAGGTTCTAAGATATTTTTTCATTAGAATCTTAAGTTGAAAAGTTTCAAATTCTAAGAAAAAATTTTCAGATTTTAAGATTTTTTTAACAGAAAAATTTTCAGTTTCAAAACATTTTTCTTCAAAAAATTTTAGATTCTTAAATGTTTTTCTATTTTTTTTTAAAAGATTTTTAATATTGAACTTGTTATTTGATACCAAATATTGAAATTTGAGATATCATTTCGGGGGGGGGCCCGGGCCCCCGGGCCCCCCCCTGTATACGCCACTGCTCCCCTTTATCCTTCACTGAACGTTACGTCTGTCTGTTTCAAATTCACGCAAAAACGGCTGAACCGTTTTTGTTGAGATTTTTATATAGATAGTACTAACCGAGTGCGGAACTAAAGGCTACTTGCCGTACCCGATCCTGTGCTTTAGTTTTGTCCGAAACTGTATCCAAATCGAGGGTGCAATAAAGCCAGCAACGCTGACCGGGTCCAGCTAGTGTTTTTATATTTTCTAAATAGTCTTGAGAATGGAATCTGACAATTTCCGAAACACGTGTTTACTAAGTCTCACAAAAATGACCAGCTTAAATAAATTTAACACAGAAAATTTATTTTCTTGAAAATAATTCTACAAGAAAATCATAGTTTCAATTAATAAAGGAAATAATGACCTCGAGCTATAATAAACCTACTCAAAATTTTTCAAAAATGTTTTAAATCCTAAACACAGTTTTATTTTTTTTTTTATTTTTACCATTTTTCGAAGTCCCAAAAATATTTTTTGAAAACTTTCGAAGTCACTGACACAAAAAAAAAATTTAGCCAATTTTTTGGGCAATTTTTTTGAGTTTTCTAAGTATCAACATTTTTTGCATATCCTGGTGTAAAAAATTTCATTCAAAATGTTTTTAGAAATATTTTATTTCCCGAAAAAATTTCTATGGTGTATTCTGACTTTATTTTTTTTTTTTTCTTTGTAAAATTTAAAAAAAAAAACTTATTACAAATTCTCGTTAAATATGTGGTGGCAAAAATCTCGTAAAAATACTAGAATTTCTTGTTAGTTTTATCGCGTTAAAAAATTGTAAATTTATCGTTTTACAATTCCTAAGTCCCAACAAAATTTTGGAAAAAGTCCCAGTCACAAAAATTTCTTATCTAATTTTTCTGGGTTAAAAAGTGTATTAAACATTTTTTATGGAAAAAAAGTTAATTTCCATGCTTCGGAAACAAAATTTTTTTTTTTGCAAAATAAAAAAAAAAACCGACCTTCGCAAATTCAGAAAAAAATCTGAAAAATCTTTTAGGCAAAAAGAATTCCGAATTCGCGTCAAGAGTTGCAAAAATCCCAAAAAAAAAACGTTTTTGTTGAAACGCAATTTCAAATTTATTTAAGCATATTTTTCCACAAAACTACATTTTCTATCAATTCTATTGTAAATATGTACGACAAAATTTTTTTATTAATGAGTACATAGACATTCCAAAAAATAAAAAAAAAGAAAGGAAAATAGGCTATGTGAGTGTGTTAGTGATATTTCTGTTGTAACCCTTTAGGCTCTTAAGCATGATGAATTTCACACATATGTTGGCTAAAAGGTAAACAAAAATGACTCCAGAAATTTTGTTTGGAATAAAAACGAAAAAAAAAGTTTTTGAATAATATGTTGGTTAGACAAAACAGGTCACCTCTCAGTAAGTTGACCTGAGGCTAAATAAATATTTGTTGAAAAAGCTTTTGGTTTTTGGGTGATTTTTTTTTATAAGGAGCGACATGATTGTGTTTTCATTTCACAAAAATTGTACCATTTACTCCCTCTTGTTAAGAGTAAGGAAAAACACATGATATACTTTAACATGATTTTTATGAATTATTTTTGGTTTGAGTAAGTATTAGGCTTGGTGAAACAATTTTTCTTTAAAAAATCATAAATTTTTATACCCTCCACTCCAGTGATTGAGGGTATATAAAAGTTTGTCATTCCGTGTGTAACTCCTCGAAATATTGGTCTAAGACCCCATAAAGTATATATATTCATGATCCTCGTTCGATTCTAAGACGAACTAGCAATGTCCGTCCGTCAGTATGTCTGGCTGTTGAAAACACGCTAACTTTTGAAAGACTTTACGGAGGCTCCTGAAATTTGGCTAATATGTTGTGCATTTACCTGGTCAGGTTGGTATTGCAATCCAGCGAAATCGGTACAGTGGACCAAAAGTTATGAGCAAAAGAGTGAATTTCGGCAAGGGTTTTTCACGAATTTGTGAGATAAAAAACACGATAACTTTCTAAATGCAATTCTAAGGATGCTGAAGCTTGGCATATATATTTGTTGTTTCCCTGGTCTGGTTCGTATTGAATTTCTGTCAAATCGGTCTAGTGGTTCAAAAGTTATTAGCAAAACCGTAAATTTCAGATTCGCATCCCCTTAAATTCACGTGTTGAAAACCCGTTAAACATGTTTTAAAAACATTGGTAAGTCACAAAAATATTTTACAGCGCATTTTTGTCACTCGAAAATATTTTTACACTAAAAGAAAAAAAAAATACACTCGAAAAAAATTTTATACTCAAAAAAAAAATTTACACTCGAAAAAAATTTAGTAATTTTTTTTTTTTTTTTTTCAAAAATTAGTTAAAAAAAAAGTTTTTTTTACACAAAACAAAATATTTCTAATCAAAAATGTTATTTTTTCCCTCTAGAAAATTTAATATAACTTAAAAAGGGCATTGTGGAGGGTATTCATAGATTCGGCCAAGTCGAATTTAACTTTTCTACTTGTTTATTTTGAGAAGGATAACTCAAGCTCGAGGTTACATTTTTTTATTCTCAAAGCGCTCTTCAATCAAAGTTTCTGATTTTTGTAAAGTTTTCACTAATATTTGGATTTCTGAAAACTAAAAAAATATCTTAATTTGCATTTAATATATTCAGAAACTGCATTTGCTCCAAACCAATATATAATTTTTACCTTTTTTCACCGTACATTTTTTAGTCTTCCCTTATAACCTTTTTTTAAAAAATTACTGCAATGAGGGTGTTATAAATTTTTTAAAACCCTTTTGAAAAATTAAAATCCCTTTTGTAAATATTTAAGACTATACGAGTGAGAGTTGAGTTTCTTAACAAAACATCAAACTAGTTTAAAGCAAAAGTGTTGTTAGGTAGACTAGTAGTATAAGAGTATTATTTTTTTTTTTATTTTTTGTGAATTATTTTGTTAAACTTAAGGCTTCGACAGCATTACAAAGTCAACAACTTGTTAAGTCAACAAGGCCAAAACCAAAATGAAGACACTAAAACAACAATAAACCAAAAATAAACAGTACAAAAAATTATATAAATTTTATACAGGTGCCAATGATAAATATTTCGTTGGTTTTTGATATTTTAAGCTGTGTAAAAACATTATTTTTAAATGATTGTTAAGTGTTTTCTGTCTGAGCATTTGGTGATAAGACCCAAAAGCTATATTAAGTACGTGTTTTAATGTTTTTTTTTAAGAATTAAAAAAAAAAATGCAATATTAAATATTTATTATAATATAAGAGACAATTTTAGAATGGTGAAAGGAGATCTGATGGGGATTCGGGGATATATTTTCCCCACAAATGTTAAGATATTCATTAATTGCATTATGTTACATTACATTACGAACATTTGAAATTGTTCAATTCCAGGTATTTAAAATTTTTTTTCCATGCACTGAAAAAAATAGCTTCGTGAAATTAATGAAAATTGACTTAACCTTAATGAAAAATGACTCACGTTTTCAACCGAAGACAGGTTTCATTTGATAAATGAAACTGATGTCATTAAAGTTCCTTTCAATGAAAACTTGCATATAAATAATGAAAATATTCGTAGAACTTGTTTGAAACGTTTTATGAAGTTTTTCATAAAATGTATGAAAATATCCATTGATTAAATGTGGAATAGTAGTTGGTAATGAGCGTATGATAATTGATTTTTACAAGTAACTAGTTGCTAACTTTATTAAGGTTTTGATATGGGAATTACGATAAATTCATGTTGGTTAAAGTTATCAAAATTTCCATAGAAAGCCCCTAATCAAGTTAGGAACAAGTTACCTAAAAACAGCACGTATCCTACACCCATAAGTGAAAATTTGCATTAATAACAATTTTGGTAAGTCACATGTAACCATCACTGTAACCGTCACTGACATTTTATATAGGGGCATGTCTCAGACTCAATTCCGATCGGATTTGAAACAAGTAGAAAAATTAAGTTCGACTTGGTCGAATCTATGAATACCCTCCACAATGTCATCTGATAGTAATTTTCTAAAAAAATTTCAAAAAATTGCATCACAAATTTTTTATTAGAAATATATTATTTTGAGTAAAACTTTTTTTTAATCAACCAAATTTTTTTGAGTGTAAAATTTTTTTGACTGTCAGCATTTTTTTGAGTGTGGCATTTCATAAAAAAAAAATTATGTATACATTTTTTTTTGAGTGTAGCATTTTTTTAGTGTAAATATTTTTTTTAGTGTACAATTTCTTTGAGTAACAAAATTTCTTTGTAAAATATTTTTGTTGTTTTATACCACCTACTTATATGCAATACAAAAAAAAATATTTCACATATTTCCCTGTTTTTATTTTACTTCATTTGATTTTGTTTCTAAAAATACTTACTATACACCGTTACACACAGTTACAAAAGCAATAACAAATATTTACTTGTCTAACAATTAAACTGCACCCCACCACAAGAAAACAAACAACAACAAGTTTTACAAAACTGGTATTTCACCATGCTTTTAAAACTTGTTTAACAAGTTTTCAACAGTTTAAGGTGAAACAAATCTGAAATTCAGTGCTTTGCTTATAACTTTTGAGCCACTGAACCGATTTTGCTGAAATTCAAAACCACACAGCCTTGGGGAACGACAAATATATATGCTAAGCTTCAGCCCCATCAGAATTGTCCTTCGAAAGTTATAGTGGTTTTAATATTGAAAATTCGAAAAATACCCTTGCCAAAATTTACTCTTTTGCTCATAACTTTTGAACCACTGGACCGATTTCGCTGGATTGCAATACCAACCTGACCCGGTAAATGGAGAACATATATGTCAAACTTCAGGAGCCTCCGTAAAGTCTTTCAAAAGTTAGCGTGTTTTCAACGGACAGACAGACAGACGGACGGACGGACGGACGGACGGACATTGCTAGATCGACTTAAAATCGATCAAGGATCATGAATATATATACTTTATGGGGTCCTAGACCAATATTTCGATGTGTTACAAACGGAATGACAAACTTATATATACCCTCTATCACTAGAGTGGAGGGTATAAAAAAGTTGTTACTAGTAAAACGCAAAACAATTTTTTTTTTCGGAATGAAATCACTTTCAAAAATCAAAGTGGAATTGAATTGCTAAAAGTGGTTTCATTCCGAAAAAAAGTATTTGCTTTGCGTTTTACGAGTGAACCACTTATTTCACTTCCGAACGGAATTGAGTCTGTGACATGACCCTTAATTGCACACTTTTTATGGTTTTCACCTAGTTTTTACACACAACAAAATTTTACTCCAAACTTAAATTGGTCTGAATTGCTATATAAGGTAAACTATAAAAGACAAAAACGCGATGACTTTAAAAACACGTGCTGCCAAAACGTAGCAACAACAAAACAATGGAACAACACAAATTACCCTACATTTCATCATAAAATTTTAATGACTTAAAAAACTATTTTTCTGTTGCAAATTATATTATATTTTATAAGAAAAAGTCAACTTTTCACTTGTAATTTCAATTAGATATAACCAGCATAACACACACACAAGTTTCAATAACAAAGCAAAAAAATATAAAATTATTTTATTTTATTAGAAAAAAGTTAACACACATGTAAAAATTACAATTAGACTAAAATTACAATTTGACACGCGTGGTGTAATAAAACGTCCTATGTTTTTGTTCTGTTTTCTTTCTCTTATTCGCAACGCAGAGTTGTATTTAGTTCTAAAAAATCTTATGATATTTTTTAATGAAATTATGAAATCCAATGAAACAAGTTTCATAAAATTTGTTCATAACATGCATGAAATTTCAATCAGCTTATGAATTCCTTCATTTAAGTAATGAAAACAAAATAATGAATCCGCTTCATTAATATCAGGAAGGTTATTTTTTTCAGTGTGTAAAATCACGCACTGAATAGGAAAATAAAGTCAAAAATTTTAAAATTAGAAAAGTTTTTAAGATATTGAAAAGTTTCATATTTAAAAAAGGTTGTTTGATATAAATAAAAATATCTCCGGACAAAATTGGAGGATTTGATTTTTTCACATGATAATGTTTTTAGGCTGGTGTCTAATTTTAAAAATGTTGCAGGACGCCATCTCAGTTTGACTATATAAGCTAAAAATTAACGAAAAAGAAAACAAGAATTACTAATAATAATAATAATAATAATAATAATAATAATAATAATAATAATAATAATAATAATAATAATAATAATAATAATAATAATAATAATAATAATAATAATAATAATAATAATAATAATAATAATAATAATAATAATAATAATAATAATAATAATAATAATAATAATAATAATAATAATAATAATAATAATAATAATAATAATAATAATAATAATAATAATAATAATAATAATAATAATAATAATAATAATAATAATAATAATAATAATAATAATAATAATAATAATAATAATAATAATAATAATAATAATAATATATAATAATTTGATCCAATGATCAGTTTTTATTTATTTTTCCAATTTTTATTTACAACTCATTTTAAATAATTTTAACCTAACCGAGAACTGGTAACAATGACCGTCGTCTCGTTGTAGCGAAATCGACCAAGGGCTTTGGTGGGAATCGAACCCACGACCCCTGTTTCATAGGCTAGCACACTACCCACTAGCCTACAGGGGCCACTATTTTCATTTTCTTAAAACCAAAAATTTTAATTACTTGGGTTTGTAACTTGGATAATAATTCACCTCGTGGTGAATAAAACCATTTTTCACCAGCTGGTGAATTAAAAGTAACATAATTTTTTTTCAATAAAAAAAATATTTTTTTTATAATTTTTTTTTTTTATCAATTTTTTTCCATCAAATTTTTTTTCCCATCATTTTTTTTTTTTTCATTATTTTTTTTTATCAAATTTTTTTTATCATAATTTTTTTTTATCAAATTTTTTATTTTCATAATTTTTTTTTTATGAATTTTTTTTTTTCATAAATTTTTTTTTTTTATTAAATTTTTTTTTTTTTTTTATTTATTTTTTTTCGTCAAAATTTTTTTTTTCATCAAAATTTTTTTTTCATAAATTTTTTTGTTTTTTCATCAGATTTTTTTTTTCATCAATTTTTTCTTAAATTTTTTTTTTCATCAAATTTTTTCTTTCATCAAATTTTTTTTTTCATCAAAATTTTTTTTTTCATATTTTTTTTTTTATCATATTTCTTTTCATTAATTTTTTTTATCAAATTTTTTTATCAAATTTTTAATTATCAATTTTTTTCTCACTAAAAAAAATGTTATTTTCATATTTTTTTTACATCAAAAAATTTTTCTTTTTATCAAAAAAATTCATTAAAAACTTTTTTTCATCAAAATTTTTTTTCACCAAATTAAATTTTGTTTAACATAATTTTGTTTTTTGTAAAAAAAAAAATCTTTTTTTTTTATCAAAACTACTTTTTTACCAAGTCTAAGCCTTTCGCATAAAAATTTTCCATTTGTTTATCAAATGTACATACAACAAGTGAGAGTGTTATATTCTTTGGTGCCGAATCTTTTATAATCTCCAAAATGTAAAAACACTTTTTTGCACTTTTTTTGCACTCACTTATTTTTGTACAACTCTTTTGGTTTTTTAAAGGGGTCCTCGACTGATATTTCAATTTGATTTGCATGGAATAGCAAAGTAATATAATATTATTTTTTTCTAAAAAAACTTTGCTTTGGCAAGTACACCCAAATCTTCCGCAAAACATTATCATGATTAAATGTTTTGGGCAAGAGTACAAAATTCGCAGGCATTTTTAATCAGCTTATCGTCTTAGAATCTATTCATCGATATATCGACAACTTTACTTCAATTTAAACGAAATTTAGAAAAAAATATAATTCTTTTGTAAATTTTACTCACAAGGGAAGTATAACAACACTAATGAACCGATTTGCCTGAAACTTAAAATATATATAAAAGAGACGATTTTAAGTTTGGGGTGTCTCGGCTTATCAGAGCTTATAAATTTCGTTGTCCCCTTATATGGGAATATAACTGCATATAACGTTTACGATTTTCACCGAATTTTTTTAAAAATCCTCTTAATTTCTTCGTATTATAGCAGACTTGAACTGAAAACAGAAAAACAAATTTTAAAATTCTTTTTTCTTTGTGAAATTTAGAATACAATTTTAATTTTTTGCCAAATTTTGGCAAAATTAAATCAAAATTGTCAATATATTGATTAATAGCTTCTAAGCAATAATCAGATCAAAAAATGTTGTATGTAGGATTGATAGATCATTAAATTTAAAGCCAAAAGTCATGAAATCCGTCAATTTTCACCGCAGATGTTTTAATCTACGTAAAACCACTTTTTTAAAAAGATTAAAATTTAAAAAGTTGACAATATCTAGAAAACTGTTCTACTTTTGAAACTTTACGTTTCAGCGTTAGATTTTATATTGAAAACAAAAATTTTAGTAACTTGGATTTGTAATTTGGTTAACAATTCAATAATTCAACTCGTGGTGAATAAAACGTAACATAATTATTTTTCGTCAATATTATTTTTTTTTAATCAAATTTTTTTTATTGCATTAATATTTTTTTCGTCAATTTTTTTTTTCATCAATATTATTTTTTTCATCAATATTTTTTTTTTAATATTTTTTGTTAATCAATATTTTTTTTCATCTTTATTTTTTAATAATATTTGTTTTTTCATCAATATTTTTTTCACACATTTTTTCTCATCAGTATTTATTTTCATCAATATATTTTTTTCATCAATATTATTTTTCATTACAATTTTTTTTCGTCAGTTTTTTTATCAATATTTTTTGTTCATCAATATTTTTCTTTCATAAATATTTTTTTCATCAATATTTTTTTCATTAATATTTTTTCATCAATATTTTTCATAATTTTTTTCATATGTTTTTTCATCAATATTTTTTTTTTTTCATAAATTTTTTTTTCATCAAATATTTTTTTTTAATAACTTTTTTTTAATCACTATTTTTTTTTCATCTTTTTTTTTTCGTCAATATTTTTTTTCATCGATATTATTTAATTAATTTTAATACCCTCCACTTAGTGATAGAGGGTATATATAAGTTTGCCATTCTATTTTTAACTCATCGAAATATCGGTCTAGGACCCCATAGTGTATATATATTATTGATCAACGATCGATTTAAAGACATTCTAGCGATGTCCGTCTCTCTGTCCGTCTGTGGAAATGGTGATCACGGTCAAAGTATTAAACATATATCGCTCCTTTACTTGTATAGTGTCATAACTCAAAAAATGCGTTTTTTGAGTTAATGATGCAGAATTATTCGTTATATCGTGCTTTATATTGTGTCAAAAATTCGTAATAATATCTTTTAAACTCACCGTTTGAGAAGAGTACACGCTATTATTACATTTTCTATGTACCGGCCTTTTTCAATTGAAAACCAGTTTCAATAGTAAACTTTAAACTGGTTTTTTGCAAAATCAAATATTTTGAGTTATGACACTATACAAGTAAAGGAGCGATATGAATAATACTTAACGTTATTACTTGTTGTTGCCCTAAGTAGTTTGGTATTGCATTTGAGTGAAATCGGTTCAGCGCTTCAAAAGTTATGAACGAAAATGTAAGGACACCTCGAAAATTTTGGTACATTCAACATAACCTAAAAATACAAAATGCTTTAATTCGGCTGCTTGTTGACACATGTGAACAGAATTGATCACTAAATAGTATTTTAACAAGTACAAACATAAAACAAATTTTTCGATGATTTTTTTGATTTTCACCAAAAAAATTTTTTTTGATTTTCACCAAAAAAAAATTTTCGCGGATTTTTTTTTCAAAAATTTTGTTTTTTGCAAATAAACTTTTTTTATTATTTAAATAAAAAACTTCATAAGAATTTTGAATTTTTATTTTTATATGTATAAAACCCCATAACCTCAAGTCAAAATAAACTCATCAAACATTTTAAAAATTTTCAAGATTTTTTACAAAAAACATCTAGTAAATTTACGAGAATTTCTTGTATGTTTTATTTAGCCAAAAAAGTTTTAAATTTACAATTTTATTTGTAAAAGTCTTGTAAAATTACAAAAAAGTTCGTAATTTTTACTAGGAATTCTTGTAAAATAGGGGGTATCAAAAAATCTAGTTAAGTCACGAATCCTCCTTATGAGTTTTATCGCGTTAACAAATTGTAAATTTACAATTTTTTTGGTAAAAAGTTAGTAAAATTACAAAATTATTGGTAAAAAGATTGTAAAATAACAAGGAATTCTTATAAAATAGGATGTAGCAAAAAAAAAGTTACAAACTTTTCGTGTAATTTTTCAAGGTTTTTTTAGTGTAGTTTTGGTTCTCAGCGTCATCTATTTATAACGATTTCCCGTTTGCCTGTGGAATTGCGTCATTTTGGTGCCCATGGTTTTCCACGCAAATATCAAAGGTCTCAAAATTTCAGTTCCAAAACTATATTCCAGATCCAGAAATGTGTGGTCTCCTAAATACTCTCCTTTAAAGAATTAAAGTACAGGACAGTGACAGTGACAGATAATCTACTTCACCTTTTTAGACAAAACAACAGCAAAAAGATTTAACATTAAATACTTGACTTATGTTCGGTATTTCAACTACAAGTGCTCAATACGTTTTTCCTCTTTTTTTCAACATAAGTAAATACCAAAATAGTTAAAAGTCACATCATATGGTATTTCCAAAAAAAATATCTTATGTTCTTAAGATTTAATGTCTTTTTGTACAAAAATGTAGGTCATCAACAGGAAATGCAGCTAATTTTTTCCTTAACTTGTTTTTTTGCGAGTAAAAACAAAAAAATGTACGTGTAAGAAAAAAACTAACTAAAAAAAAATCTCAAGTATTTTCGTGTAAAAATGTTTGCTAGAATCTGCGGTATGAAAACAAAGTAAACTAGAATGCAGCATATGTTTGTTAGGCGACAACCATTTACTACCACAATAAAACAAGGTTTTTTTAGAAAATATAAAATAGTAAATTTTGGTTTTTACTTTGATGGTTTTTTCTACTTCCTAAACCTTGAAACACCCTACAAAAAAAAAAAAAAAACTGGTTGGTATGGAGTGTGTGTGTAATTGATGTGTTCATAATCAAGTTTCATGAGTTCTAAACACATATTACCTGAGGATGCTGCTACTTTGCTATTATATATACTCATTTTATAGTTTACTATTTCTAATTAACTTAAATGCTTCGAGCAGATTAAAAAGCTAAGTATAGTAGTGTTTTTTATATTACAGTTATTCCCTGAATTACACAGTATAGGTTTCTATCACGATAGTTATAAAAAACAAAAATTGACGATTTTTACATTATTAAAACCACATTGCACAGTGGTTTATTTTCGTCAAATAATATCTAAGAAAATAAGTGTAGAAAAGGTATCATCACTCAAAAAATTATGTCATTAACAGTTTGTAGTTTATTTAAAAAGTTTTACGTTTAGTCGTTTTTAAATGAAAAACATTTGTTTGATGTTCAGTTTTCATTAATGACTACTTCTGCCTTTTATTTCAAAAATAACACACTAAACAATAAAGACTTTCATTAACATTTAATTCTTAAAGTCATTTATTTTTATTCTGTAAGTAAGAACTACTGATTATTCTTTAAATTTTCAATGATTTTTAATTTTTTTTTTTTAAATTGTTGGTATTTTTAATGAGATATCGTCCTAGACAAGTTATTTTTTTGTAGAAAAAAAAAAAATTCTAAAAATTATTTATAGAAATATAAAAACATGTTTGTATCAAGTGACTTTGGCACGTTGGGTAGAGTGTCTGGTCGGAATGTAGTTGACTGCGGGATCGATTCCCCAAAATTGTACTAAACATTTTTAAAAAAATGTTTCCATTGAAAATTGTAAACAAGTAAGTTAAATTCGGCTGTGCCGAATCTTTTATACCCTCCAACAAGTACAAAATAAAAAAAAAATCAGGGGCGTTTTTGTTTTTTTTTTGGGAAGGGGTCGTAGTGATTGGGGGGGGGGGCAAATTTCCTCTCGAATCTGTGTTAAAAAATTCATTCTTATGCTTTTTGCGCTAAAGAAATGTAAGTTTATGATAAAATACATTTTTTTTATTCTACGCCCATAAAAAGGGGCGGATTGAAAAAACGACATTTTCTAATTCTCAGGGACCAAATGCAGGACTTTGAACTTCTTGTTGCATAAAAATGTTGCATTTGTTAAACAAAAAGACAAAAAATCATGTAAAAAAAGGGTGAACTTTTTTTCCCCTGGTCCGATTTTGCCCATTTCCGAACTTAACCTGCCTAGGACCATAAGACATATTCGTGTCAAACTTGAGGAATCTAGTTCTTTTATTTTGGACTGTATTGGATTAACTACAGACGGAAGGACAGATGGACGGACATCGCTAGAATGTCTTAGAATCGATCACTGATCAATAATATATATGGGGCAATCCATGTGAAATCGGACACTTTGAAAAACTTTTTTTTTCGATTTTCCCAATTTGTTTACAATTTTTAGTACCCTTCGAAAACTCCTTCGTGGTAAATTTTCAGATTTTTTTGATGACCCGTTCAAAAGATATCGAATTTTTAAAAATTGTTAGTTTGTTCCTTTACTCAAACTTCTTTTAATCATAACTTCTTCAATAATGGTCTAAATTTCAATTTTTTTTTTTTTTCAAAATTTTTGTTTTTTTACGTACTTTCTAAAAAAAAAATCCCAAAAAATTCTTAAAAGCGCTTTAGTGTGCGATTTTTAAGTTTTAAAATTTAAATCTCATTTTTGAAAATGTTTGTAGGATAACGATTATTACTATTTTTTAAAATTTTTTGAAAAAATTTTATTGTAATTTTCCAATCTTAAAATCATTTCTACTGCTCCAATGGTGCGTCATAGAGGGGTCCTTTATAAGACCGACCCCCATTAACTTTTACGTCTTAACATTTCTTTGGAACAAACTAATACCCTTTCTCCAATTTCTAAGGGGGCTCCCACACAAAACGACAT
The DNA here is from genome assembly GCA_963921195.1 of Pegoplata infirma. Lineage (NCBI taxonomy): Eukaryota > Metazoa > Arthropoda > Insecta > Diptera > Anthomyiidae > Pegoplata > Pegoplata infirma. The sequence continues at coordinate 48,260,529 of OY992537.1, read as the reverse complement.
TTTTTAAAATTTGTTCCAACCGCTCTAACTGCCCTAATAGTGCCCTTAGAGCAACAAAATGTATGACCGACCCACAATATTTTTTTAGTCCAAACATTTTCTCTGAACACACCTACCCTCTATCTTTAACTGTTAAGGCGGTCCCCATACAATTTTTTTTATTTTTTGTAAATTTGTTTTATTTAATCAGCTTCTACCGGTCCAATGGTGCGTCCGAGAGGGGTCATTAGTGAGACCGACCCCATTTATTTTTACCCTACAATATTTTTTCAAAACATACCTACGGACTATCTCCACTCCCTAAGTAGGCCCCCATACAAATAACAGTTGGAGCAAATTTTATAAAATTGTAATTTTGTAAGGGAGCCTACTTAGGAATGGAGATAGGGCGTAGGTATGTTTTGAAAAAATGTTGTAAGGTAAAAATAAATGGGGGTCGGTCTCACTAATGACCCCTCTCGGACGCACCATTGGACCGGTAGAAGCTGATTAAATAAAACAAATTTACAAAAAATAAAAAAATTTAATTGGGACCGCCTTAACAGTTAAAGATTGATGATTTTAAGTATGGAAAATTACAATAAAAAATTACAATAAAATTCACTATTACGGCAGTTAGAGCGGTTGGAACAAAATTTAAAAAATGTCGTTTTGTGTGGGAGCCCCCTTAGAAATTGGAGATAGGGTATTAGTTTGTTCCAAAGAAATGTTAAGACGTAAAAATTAATGGGGGTCGGTCTTATAAAGGACCCCTCTATGACGCACCATTGGAGCAGTAGAAATGATTTTAAGATTGGAAAATTACAATAAATTTTTTTCAAAAAATTTTAAAAAATAGTAATAATCGTTATCCCACGATCTTCCTGGGCAAAAATTTTGTAGAATTGATAGATGTTTTACACAAAAAAAATTTCAAAAAAATCGAAGAGTACAAACATTTTCAAAAATGAGATTTAAATTTTAAAACTTAAAAATCGCATACTAGAGCGCTTTTAAGAATTTTTTGGGATTTTTTTTTAGAAAGTACGTAAAAAAACAAAAATTTTGAAAAAAAAAATTTTGAAATTTTGACCATTATTGAAGAAGTTATGATTAAAAGAAGTTTGAGTAAAGGAACAAACTACCAATTTTTAAAAATTCGATACCTTTTAAACGGGTCATCAAAAAAATCTGAAAATTTACCACAAAGGAGTTTTCGAAGGGTACTAAAAACTGTAAACACATTGGGAAATTCTAAAAAAAAAAGTTTTTCAAAGTGTCCGATTTCTCATGGAATGCCCCATATACTTTATGGGGTCCCCGACCGATGTTTCGATGCGTTACACACGGAATGACAAAGTGAGTATACCCCCATACTGTAGTTGGATGGTATAAAAATAACCTACGAAATCATTTATTTTTAATGTTTTCGTAGGTTAATTTTTTTGGAATTTGTTGGTAAAAATAACAGAACTGCCATTAATTTTAAATGTTTTTGTATATTATTTTTATTCGAATTTGTTGGCAAAAAAGAATGAAAAAAACTTAATTTTTTAATGTTTATTGTTATTTATTTTAGAAAATTTTGTCAACAGTAAAAAATAAATGTTGATGTTTGTTAAAACAAATGAATAATTACAGGGATGGTTTTCACTGGTTTTAAATGTGTTTTTCATTTGTTTTTGCCTGCAAAATATTTTGAATGATATTACTGCCTACTGCCATATACACGGTTTTGCTATTTGCTTTTGGACCACGAAACTGATTTGGCTGAAATTCAATACGAACCAGGGGAACGGTAAATATATATGCCAAGCTTCAGCGTCCTCAGAATTGTCTTTCGAAAATAAGCGTGTTTTTTATATCGTAAATTCGCGAAAATCCTTTGCCGAAATTAACTCTTTTGCTTATAACTTTTGAATCACTGTCCCGAAAATAAAAATGAAAGGTAATACCAAAAATCGATGCTCTTTAGAGAGCTGATGATGGGAAAAATAAGCCAAAAAAATTTGAGTCTGTCTTTGCTTCCCTACAACCGGTAAAAGTTCGCAAATGTAGTGTTTGTCAATTTTTTTTTATTTTGTTTTGGCAGCAATTGGTGTCAAAATTTGCGGAACGTGGAGTAGATTAGGGAAAAAATATTTGCATGACGAAATTTATTCCACTTATGCAATTTTTGTTGCTAAAACAAGTGAAAAAAATATTTTTTTCGACTTTTTAAAATAGCATTAAATGAACATGGGCGATTAAAATTACACCCTAAAAAATGAGTCCAGTTTCCTACTATAAATTGGGAAAATTTCAACAAATTCAAGAAATGTACTACTATAAATTGAGTAAATTTCCAATATTTTTAAGTAGAATTACCCATTTTGTGTAAATATACCCAATTTATAGTAGGAAACTGAAATCATTTTAATTAGAGTGTACCCTTTTGAACTTGCTTGAGTAACATCCGCGTCAATATAAAAATTAAAAGTTCAATATTGCCAAAAACTTCAAATATGTATTAATACTTTAGTTTGTGCACAAACGATTTGTCATTAGACTCGTTTGCTACTTTGTAGTAAATCGTTTCTATTTTTTGCTAAATAATCTTGACAATGGAATTTGACAAATTCCGAAGCAGGTTTCGATTAAGTCTTGCAAAAATAACCAACATAAATAAATTTAAAACAAAAAAATTCTTTTATTGAATATTATGCTATGAGAATATCATGGTTTTAATTAGTAAAGAAAATAATGACCTCGAGTCAGAATAAACATCCTCAAAATATAATATTTTAAAGGTCGAATAAAACAATTTTTATTTTTTAAATAAAAATTAATCTGAATTTCAAATGTTCAAACTTTAAGATTCTAACACACTTTTTTTATATAATAACACAGCGTGACAAAACTGACCACTATGTTAGAAAACAAGAGGTGTGACCACCGTTTTTATATATTTGAGACATGCTGATTCGAATGGCATACTCCGTTTTTCGATGAATGGTACAGGTTTCCTGCAAATGTCGTTAAAGATTTGCTGATTTCGAGCCAGTTTTTCAACAAAAAAATTTGCAAAGTTAATGATTTTTAAATTGTATGGCATGGAAAACAAAGATATGACTTGTAGCAATATTTCTTATGCAAATTTGGTTTATAGCTTTTCGTCTTAAGCCCTTAAATTCGCGTATTTATTAATTTTTTGAGGTTTGCGCGAAATTAACCGCCAAGTTGGTGTTTAATTAAAAACTTGCTTTTAGTAAGTCAAAAAGGTATCCCTAACAATACAAATAGTAGACAAAAAACAGCTATGTTATATGGACCATCATGATGAAAATCGCGAAAAACCGTTTTTTGGAATATGGCAGCATCACTTTACGAGATGATTTATGGTTCCATCTTTAAGTATATAATGTGGGAACCTTAAACAATTAACTGACCAAAAATTTGGCCAAAAAAGTTTTCATTTGCAAAAGCCATCTTAACAAAAACTATAATTATTGTAGGGTTAACACTTAAATAATAGTTTTTGTTAAGATAACTTTTGCAAATAAATACTTTTTTGGCCAAATTTTTGGTCAGTTAATTGTTTAAGGTTCCCACATTATATACTAAAAGATGGAGTCTTAAATCATCTCGTAAAGTGATGCTGGTATATACAAAAAAACGGGTTTTCGCGATTTTCATCATGATGGTCCATATAACATAGCTGTTTTTTGTCCACTATTCGTATTGTTAGGGATGCCTTTTTGATTCACTAAAAGCAAGTTTTTTATCAAAGACCAACTTGGCGGTTAATTTCGCGAAAATCTCAAAAAATGAAGAAATTCGCGAATTTAAGGGCTTAAGATGAAAAGCCTCAAACCAAATTTGTATAAGAAATATTGCTACAAGTCATATCTTTGTTTTCCATGCCATACAATTTAAAAGTCATTAACTTTGCAAATTTTTTTGTTGAAAAACTGGCTCGAAATCAGCAAATCTTTAACGACATTTTGCAAGAAAACTGTACCATACATCAAAAAACGGAGTACGCCATTCGAATCATCATGTCCAAAATATATGGAAATGATGGACGTAACTCTTGTTTATTTTTTTGTGTTACGCAGTGTAATCTGAGATTCTAAAATATGGTTTCTATAGAAAATTTTCAGATTCTGAAAAGTTTTTCCTATAGAAAAATTTTCAGATTGTCGTAGATTGTTTTGTCAGGAAACTTCTTATTAGGGCTTCCAATCGGGATATCCCGATCCCGGAAATCCCGGGATTTTCGGGATTAGGCAAATCCCGAATCTCGGGATTTCTGATTTTCAATCCCGGGATTTTCGGGATCCCGATTTTTTTTATTTTTTTCAATATTTTTTATTATTTTTAGATTTTTTTTTAAATAATTTGAATAAAATATGAATTTTGTGGAACAAAATAAAAAAAAAATAGACAAAAGTTCCATAAGGTACCATGTTTTTGTTATAGAAAAAGGTGAAACGTTTGCGAAATGTAAAGAAATTCTAAAAACTAGTGGTGGTTCGACATAGGGGCTTTTATATTTATTCCTTTTGCTCTTACAAGAAGAATATTGCCTTTTAATGGCTTTTGACACATCTTCCCAGTCTGCACAGTTTCGAGGCGACAATTTTTTCGAAGTTTTTTCGAAGCTTTTCCGCAAAAATGATTCGAAGTCGATATTATATACAGTCGATATTTTAACGTTTCTCGAACTCATATTTTTATTGAAAAATTAATCGATTTCGAAGTGATTTCCAATCTACATTTTAGGAATTATCGTATTTGTTGTTGCATCGAAAAAAATCCTCCTTTTGATAAAACATCGAGTTTTAATTTTATTTAGTTTAACAAAAAGTCCACAAATTTTAATTGTTATTATAAAAAAATTATATCTAACATCAGAACAATAAAAAAAAAATATAAAAAAAATCCGCGACCGGGGTTTGAACCAAGGCCATAAAACTACTAATCATAAGCTGCAGAACCTGCTAACCAACTAGGCCATACACAACTTAAAATTTGTTTGTACTAAAATATATTTTGAAATAAAAATATTTTAAAATTTTGAGAAGTGTGTCAAAACAAAATAAAATGAATATAAAAACAGGGTAATTCAAATAAAAATAAAAATTTAAGGGCAATTCAAATAATAATAAAAAATTCAAATTTTAGTAAAAGTAATTTTAAAAAAGTACTTTTATGATCAAACTTTGGCTGAAGGAGTAAGGCGTTCAACCAGTAAACTGGGAGTTCTGAGTTCAAATCTCAAGTGAGGCAGATAAAAATAGTAATTAGTAAAAATTAAATTTAAAGAATAAATAAATTAAATTAGTAAAAATTAGTTAATTGTAAGTAAGTAGTAGTAAGTAATAAAATATTTTTTGTAATTCTTACCGTTTTTAAAACAATTAACTAAATTATTAAAAAACAAATGTATCGAAATTCATGAAATTTTCGATTAAAAATCGAATCGAATCCTGTACCAAAACTCGATTCTATATCACCTTGCATGCCACATAGGAAAACACGCTTTATATCGACATTATATCGAACTCGATATCGATAAAATTCTTAGAGAAAACGATTCTTTTTCGAATCGATATCGACTCATTTTGCATACTGGGTTAACTCCTTAGGTTGTAATTTTTTTTAATTTTATGTTTTACTAAAACATTTTTTTAAAGGCGTAAGTGGGTTTTGACTCACACTCAGTCACGCTCACGCAAACAATAATGGAATCACTCACTTATCATTTACGCTCAAGCGTAAGTCATGCAAACTCTACTCTCGCTAACACATTTTTTACCAAAAATAAACAATGCTAAAAAATATTTTTTTTGCAAGAAAAAATAAAAAAAACACATAAAATTAAACAAAAAAAAAATTAGCAAAAAATGAATCACTTATGCAAAAATTTTAAAATTAATTTATTTTTTTTTTTCAACTCTTCCTCAGTAAAAGTTTACAACGATGAGCCACGACGAAAGATAACCGAATACGGTTATTCTTCACAGGAGCAATCCCGACCTTTTTTTTGAAGTTCACAACATCAACAAAACTTTGGTAATTTTTACGAACGCGTAAATTTGTTAAATTGACAAAAAATACTAAAAATTTTTGAAAATCCCGAAAAATCCCGAAAATTTCCAAAAAATCCCGTGAATCCCGGGATTCAAAATATCCCGAAAATCCCGGGATCCCGAAATCGGGATCCCGAAAATTTTTCTTCAATCCCGAATCCCGGGATTCAGAAAAACCAATCCCGATTGGAAGCCCTACTTCTTATATTTTGGATATTTTTTTTCTTATCGAAAAATGTTAGTTTCTGGTATATATTTAACATGCCAGAATAATAAAAAAATATTAATGACGTATATGGAATTCAGATTCCCATATATTAAAATCCAGACCTAAACTGCACAAACACAATAAGTGGGGGGCCCCAACAACAACAACAACAAAAAAAATTATATTTTATATGTATTGGAAAACACAAATCTCACCAAAAGAACAACAATTTTTGTTGTTGTTGTTGGTGGGCCCTGAACAAATAGTCCTGCATACGCCTATGTATGTAATAGTAGATCAAACGGATAACGGAATGTTCCAGAATTATTTTATAAAAAAATCTTATTGCAAACAGTTTATTATTTTAGGGGGGGGGGGGGGGGGGGGGGGTAGTACACCTATCTTAAAATAAATACGAGATGACTAAAAAAATTTGCGAGTTGTGCCCCCCCACCGTTTTTAAATTCCTGGATACGCCGCTGACTAAAGTACACGTTTAACACCTACAAATAAAATTTTAATCAAATATTTTTAATTTTATGAAGTTTGAAGGGTTGTAAACCGATTAAGAATAATTCGATTAATCGATCAAACAAATATATATATTATTGATCAGCGATCGATTCTCAGCGATGTCCGTCTTGGGAGGGCACGATACATTCCAAAATAAGAGCTATACTCCTGAAGTTTGGCACAATTATGTCTTGTGGTCATAGGCTGCTTAAGTTCAAAAGCAAAATCGGACGGGGGGAAAATGTTCCACCTAAAGGAACTAAAATAGCAAGTTTTTTTTTTGTATATTTGTTCAACAAATGAAATATGTTTATGCCATATGAAGTCCATTGACCATTCTATAACCACGGCCCATTTAAGGGCGTGGTTATAGAAAATAACACAAAATAATGATTTTTTTTTTTTTTTTTTTTTTTTAAAGAAGCAACACTCAGGCAATGCTGCCTAACAATTACCAATGTAACCGTGATGCTTCTTTCGGAAAGGGGATAGAAGAGAGATGAAAGATTTGAAAGATAAAAGGGCTTCAGTATGGCAACACTGTAATTGCGCGTGTTGATAATTTTGAGTACAGTTGTTGCATCGCCATCTGTTATTGATCTGGCGAATTATTTTTGAAGCTGTGTTTATAGCCATTATTTTATTATTTCCCAATAAGCAATTTTAAAATTCAAGTGCATTTCAAGTGTAAAACAAATGTAAATCAAGCCCTAAATTCCAGCCCCTGCTTGATTTGTACTTGAATTACACTTGAATTCAATAGCATACTCCAGCAAAACGGGCACTGGAATTCAAGTCCTGTTTTTACAGCCTTTTCACTGGTTTTCAAGTGCAAAAACAGCACTTGAATTCAAGTATCCGTTTTGCTGGAGAATGCTATTGAATTCAAGTGCAATTCAAGTATAATTCAAGCATAGACTGGAAATAAGGGCTTGATTTACACTTGATTTATACTTGATTTGCACTTGAATTTTAAAAGTGCTTATTGGGTTTACTTCGTTGACGTTTTTTAGTGCTATTTATCAACGAAGGAGAGTGCTGCGATAGATATTAGTTATAAATAGAAACTAATACATATCTGAAAAAAATTTTGTTCTGCCTGAGCTGATAATCGAACCCAGGCTTGCTGGCTAGTAGTCCAACGCGCTAACCACTAAGCCACAGCACCCTCAAACGACAGCAGTCGACCCCCCCCCCCCCCTTTATATTCCTGGATACGTCGCTGCCTACTGATATGCCTTCCTCATTTAAAATTTGCAGTGTACCATTTATTCGTTATATATTGACCATTTTCTTAAAAAACTTTTTGTTTTCTTTATAAAGAAAATTAATGTGTTGGTACAGCCCTTCAGATATTCGTTTTTATTTTAGTTTTTCAGCTATTAAAATATAGTTTGGCCCTTATTTTTATTGTACTAACTAAAAAAAGTGTTGGGTTCTTATGCTGGTGGTGTATAAGAATATCTGTGTGTTTGTGTATATTTGAGTGTTACTTGTAAATAGATGCATTTAAAAGAGGAAGGAAAGGCTTAGGTTGCTTTAAAAGCTTTAGCATTTCCGGTGATTTATACGCCTTTTGGATATAAAACACAAACGACGTTTATGTTGTTTTTCACTTGGCTATAAACACTCCAATGCATGTGTATTAGAGTGATATTCTACACAGAGAAAACAGATTCTTAGCGACAATCGACAACTTTCAATCCAATTGAATTGGTGAGTTGAAACAAGGGAAAATTTCTTTTTTGATTTTAAAAACTAGTTTAAGATGATATAAATAAGGTTTTAATAAGAGTAAGTTTTGCTAACTCAGATTATTTATAATTTTAGTTACTGAAAAATTAGGCCCATGCAACCGAATCATTCGATGAATGTCAAGTCTGGTTGTAAAACTCATTATTTTTCTATGTGTATAAGTATGAAAATATGTTTTTTTGTAGAGTATAAATGAAAAACTATACACCAGTGTCTTTGATATAAATATGTTTTAATGTTTTACCATAAAATGGTATGTTGTTTTTTATATAAAAAATATAACATAAATAACACATAGAATTAACGAGGTTTATTGATTCTTTTTATACCCTCCAACTACAGTATGGGGGTATACTCACTTTGTCATTCCTTGTGTAACGCATCAAAATAACGGTCTAGGACCCCATAAAGTATATATATTTATGATAAGTGATCGATTCTAAGACATTCTAGCGATGTCCGTCCGTCTGTAGTTAACAGACGGACGGATGCATTCCAAAATAAAAGAGCTGGACTCCCGAAATTTGGCAAGAATATGTCATATGTTCCTAGGCAGGTTAAGTTCCTAAATAAGCAAAATCGGACCAGGGAAGTACTAAACCAACATCTAAACAAGTAAGAAAATTATAGTCGGTCGAGACCGACCATATAATACCCTACACCAGAGTTTCCCGGAAAATGGGTCCCAAGTTCAAACATGGACTGATTAGATCTGTATTTTGTCAAATCTTTAATAAGTGTAAAAAACACTCACAAATCAAATTTGAGTGAAATAGGCTTCTTTTTGTTGACAAAAAAACCGCTTTAACTAAATATATCGGGAGAGATTTTCTCATGGGGTGGGCCTAAGTCCAAAAATGGTCCGATGATAATTAGATATGATCAGGTTATTAAAGTAAGCGTTTAAAATACACAAACAGAATTTTAATTAAATATTTTCAATTTTTCATGATATTTGAGTGATTTATGTGAAATTAGGGAAGGTTGTTTGTATGGGGGCTACAAGAAGAACTGGTCCGATTACTTTTAAATTCGGAATGGTGATTTGTGTAGATAAACATGATTACCTGCTGAATTTGGAAAATATACATATTATAATGCGGTTATTAGAGTCATTTGAGCCAAAACTAAAGAGGACCTTTGTATGGTGGCTAGGTCGAAATATGGACCGATTTTTTCCAATTTCAATAGGCTTCGGCCAGAAGAGGCTTAAGTTTCAAATTTCAAGTCAATTGATTAAAAATTGCGACCTGTATCGTGTTTACAACGTTTACATGGACACACAGACAGCGTTGCCAGGTACTATTTTTCGTTGTCCCCAAAAATATAGCAAAATATCCCCAAACAATAAAAAATAGTAGTATGTGTTTTTTTCAATCACACAAAAAAATTTTTCTTCAGTTAAAAAAAAAAAAAGTAAAAAAAGGTAAAATCCGGCCTTGCCGAATGTAGTGATACCCTCCACAATTTCAAAAAGATTATTGCAAAAAACTTTATTTAAAAAGAAATTACTTTTGAAAAAAAAAAATTTTTTTTTTAAAAAAAAATTTCCGCGAAAAAAAATTTTGGTAAAAAAAAGTCCGCGATTTTTTTTCTTTTTTTGTCAAAAAATATGTTCGTACCTGTTTAAATACCATTTGGTGTTCAATTATGTTCACATATGTCAACCAGAAGCCGAATTAAAGCATTTTGTATTTTTAGGTTATGTTGAATGTTCTGAAATTTTTGAGGTGTGCTTACATTTTCGTTCATAACTTTTGAACCGCTGAACCGATATCGCTCAAATGCAATACCAAACTTCTAAGGAGAACTTCCAATAAATATGTTAAGTTTCAGTCATCTCTGTGCAATATTTTGTCCGCGACAGCATTTTCCACAGACAGACAGACAGACAGACGGACAGACGGACAGACGGACATCGCTAGAATGTCTTAAAATCGATCGGGCATCATGAATGTATATACTTTATGGGGTCTCAGATCGATATTTCGATGAGTTACAAACGGAATGACAAACTTATATATACCCTCTATCACTAAGTGGAGGGTATAAAAATCTATGGAATGCATAGTATGGATGGTAGTTTATTATTTTTCTTTTTTAGATTTAACAATTAAAAAAATCCCCAAAAATCCCCAAACGCGAAAATAAACAGTTTTTGGCATGCTAATATACGTTTGACAGACAATAATTGCATATTTTACTGATTATTCTTTATAATCTCGTACCAAAGAGTTGCTTTATACTAAAACTGTTTTTAAAAACCGAAAGACACAATTTTAAAAATCCCCAAAAAATACCCAACATAATTTTTGATATCCCCATTAAAATCCCCTAATGAGATTTCTTGTCCTTTTTGCTAGCATGAAATCCCCAACTTTGGGGATAAATCCCTAAGTCTGGTAGCCCTGCAGACAGACGGACGGACATCGCTAAATCGACTCAAAAAGTAATTCTGAGTCAATTGGTATACTTAAAAGTGGGTCTAGGACCAATATTTCGGGTAGTTACAAACATCAGTCCAAACTCATTATACCCTGTACCACAGTGTGGTGTATGCAGTGGCGTATACAGGGGGGGGGCGGGCCCGGGCCCCCCGAAATGATTTCACAAATTTCAGTATTTGGTATAAAATATTATGTACAATGTAAAAAAACTTCTTAAACAAAATGTAAAAACATTTCAGAATCTGCAACTTTTTTTGAAGGAAAATTTTTCGAGTCTGAAAATTTTTCTGCCAGAAAATTCCTCAAAATCTAAAAATTTTTCTTTAAGAATTTGAAACGTTTCAACTTACAATTCTAATGGAAAATTGTCTCAGAAACTTAACCCTGCAAGCATTTCGAAACGAAGAAGATACGCTAGCGTATCGCCTGGAAGATAAATTGTATTGCGGGGGATATCTTCTTCGTATTGCGGAAGAAACACCTGTGAGTAGAAATCGTGTCCCGAAAGCGATACGTCCAGAAGATACGAAGGCAATTCTTCTGGAGAATAAATACGCAATATTGCCAGATAATCATTTGGAAGTTAACTTGAAGATATCACTCAAATTTTACCTAGAAGATAAAAAGAAGATGTTGCCATTTTTTCTCATAGGAGATAAAAGTTTGTTTATTATTCAAATTAAAGAAGATATTTTACAAACGATTGTGATGAACAATAACTTATTTATTCACTGTTTCCATGATCTTGAAATTGATTATCTTCTTCAAAAATGGCACATTGAGCTGTTGAAAATTTGCAGGACCTAATGGAGTTAAAAAAAGTTATTAAATTTTGCAGATTAATGCCTTTGTTGTTTGCGAATTCATTACTTACCTCTTAACACCAATTTTTATGATTTTTTGTTCATTTATTTCGAAAAAACAACGAAAAACGAAATTAAAAATATTTTTGACAATAAATAAAATGTATTGATTTCGTATTTTTTACATCCGTATGATAAGAGGAAGATATCGTATATGTATCGCGCAGGTGAAAAATCACCTTGGAGATAAATTTTTGATAATTCGGCGATATTGTTTATTTTATAAATGACAAAAAAAATATATATTTTTTTTAAAAATTGCTAAAATATCCTCGAAATGATAAAAGGAAGATTTTCAAAAATACTACTTTGATGAATTTTTATTACGATAAAAAGAAGATATTGCCGCAATTTCTTCTAGGGGATATTTCTTCCAAATGTTTGCAGGGAAGCTTTATGTATACAAATAAGGGATCTAATTGTAAGTAATTTGTAGTAATAACTTCAACATTTATTATTATTTCATATAGCAATCTTCTCAGAATCTGATATTTATTCCGACTTTTTCTATTAAAAAAAATTTCATAGAATCTGAGACTTTGCCTTTGAAAAAATATTTCAGATTCTGACACTTTTTAGTATAGTATCTATGTATGTAATGTCTCAAAAAATATGACTTTTATTCAGAATCGAAGACTTTTACTTAAAGAAAAGTCTCAGAATCAGAGATTTTTTATATATAAAAATATCTCAGAATCAGAGGCATTTGTTTTGGGAAAAAAACTCAAAATCAGACACTTATGCTATCTAAAACTTTTTTTATTATAAAATGTCTTAAAATGTCTAATATTCTTAGACTTTTTCATGGGAAAAATGTATCAACATCTGAGAATTTTCCTATACGAAATATTTCTTAGAATCTGAGAAATTTTTTTATAAAAATATCTCAGAACCTGAGAATCTTTTTAATAGAAAAATGTTTTAGAATCTGGAATTTTTCTATCGAAAAAATGTCTCAGAATCTAAGAATTTTTCCATATGAAAATGTCTCAAAATCTGAGAATTTTCTGTAGGAAAAATGTTTCAGAATCGGAAAATTTTTCAATTGGAAAAATGTCGCAGAATTTTAGAATTTTTCTTTGGGAAAAATGTCCAGAATATGAAACTTTTTTAATAAGAAAATTTCTGGGAATCTGATACTTTTTCTGTAGAACCTGATGGTTCTTCTTTAGGAAAAATGTATCAGAATCAGATGCTTTTTTATAGGAATAGGAATGCATTAGAATTTTCTATAGGAAAAATTACTTTTTCGATAGGAAAAATGTATCAGAATCTGATACTCGTTCGATAGGAAAAATGTCTCAGAATCAAAGACTTTTTATATCTGGAAAAAATTTTGGAATCTCAAACTTTTTTACAGGCAAAATATCTCAAAATCTAAGACTTTTTCTATAGAATAAATGTCTCAGAATCTGTGATTTTTCTTAAGGAAAAATTTTTTAGAACCTAATACTTTTTTTTTAGAAAAATTGTCTCAGAATCTGAGACATTTTCTTTGGGAAAAATGCCTCAGAATCCAAGATTTTTTCTCTGGGAAAAATGTTTCAGAATCTGAGACTTTTTTTATAGGAAAAATGTATCAAAAAATAAAATCCTGGATAAAATCCCTGGGTGTATGGTATAAAAAAAGTTTTTGGTAAAAAAAAATTATTTATAAAAGAAATTTTTGATAATTTTTTTTTTAAATCCAAAACATTATTATAATTCAATGTTTTGGGGAAGAGTACAAACACAGAAAGATTTAAATAATTTTTTTTATTGAAGCACTTTCGATGAAGAAAATTGTTATACCAATCAGCAAATAATTAGATGTTTAATAGAATATTTCTTTAATTAAAGATTTTTCGATTTTAATCACAAATTTTATAAATTTTATGTTTGTAATCAATAAAAATAATGATTGAATTAACGGATCAATTGTAAGCTTATGACAAAATTATGAAGAATACCTATTTTTTGTTAAACAATAAAAAAGTAAAACCCAATTATTTTGCATAAAATAAATTAAAGCGAAAATTTGTAATTTTACCCGACAGTAAAAGAAAATAACAAAAATTTTGATCAAAAAAATGTTTGAGTCATTTAACTTTTGTTGATCAATAGATTTAATTGAAAATTGTTAGCCAATAATTTTTTGTACGAAATTCGAATAATTTTTTACATTTTGAAAAAATTTATCAATTTGAATTATTTTAATAATAACAATTATTTTTCTTTCTATCTTTTTAGGTAAGTTGAAAAATCTTATTTATCGTCACAAATCGCTAAGGTAAACTTTCACTTTATATATCTAGTTCATTTTTAAACCATACAGACACTTAAATCTGTCAATCTATAAATTTATAAATTACTTCTTATCTGACATGTATAAATAATACCAAAGATGCAATATATGATAGTAATTTAAAAAAATAGGATAAAAATATACAGAACAAAAAAAAAAAGAAAATATGTAAATTTTGAATTTCATTTTTGAAAAGAATAATGAGCAAAGTATTAAGTTTGTCACATAAAATACTCAAGTGGCAGAATAATAAATTCACAAAAAAGGCGCCAAGAAAAAAAAATGCAAGGAAATGAAACAAATATTTAACAGAATATACACTCAAAATAATTCTGCAGTAAAAATATTAGTAAGTGATTTGGTACCAAAATCTACTAATAAGTTACTAATTACCAGTAGTACGGTAGTTTTTTAGTATCTTCAAAGTACTAAAATTAGTAATTTTTACTGGTTTTTAATAATATTAGTAAAAAATTTTAGTATTGATTACCAACGCCTGCACTAGATCATTTTGGACTAAAAAATTAGTTCATTAGTAAAATTTTTAGTATTGAATACCCACGTTTTTTTTTTTGGTGTAGAAAATATTAAATATTTGTATGAAGAGAATGAAAATTTAAGAGAAATTATTGCAACTTTGTATTTAACAGGATTTAAAGAAAAATGTAAACAATTTATAAGAAAATTTCTATAAAAGAGTTTTAAATAATATTTTAATTTTTATTTTCTGCATTATGTTAACTAACATTAAATGTTTTATTTAAAACTTGTAAGAGAATTTTGCTGTAAAAAATAAAAGACTTGCTTATTACAGAATGTTATGATATCCTTTGATTCTCTTTAATAGTTAAACATAAAATTATGTTAAACTGTTTGGTAAACCAGAATAAAAACATTATTCTCTGTTTTATTTAACATTATTCTCTTACGACTCATATAAATGTCAGAGAGTATTAACAAAACATTAATGTTGAAACTAACATTATAAGAGGTACTTCTTTGAAAACTTTTTACAACATTTTTAAGGGAATTTTTTTAATTTTTTGTTAGCATCATCTGATTTGTAACACTGACCTACTCCAATATTTTAGTATTGTTACACCCTCACTCTTTATTTCAAGTGTGTTGTTGCACTGTCCTGTATAATTTAAGAGAATTTTTATTTTTTTGTTTAATATTTGTAAGAGATTTTATTTGCTTACATTGGTTGTTGAAACTGTTAAACGGAAATTGGAATGAAAATGTATAGTAGTTGAGTTATCATTATCCTCATTGATGATAACAGATTTGAATGAAAAAAAAAAAAAAAATATATACAACAACAGCATCCTTACGCTATGTTGAGTTTTAAATTTACACATCAGTTTTATTTTAAACGTGAAAGGATAAACGCACATTAATACGGTTCGAACGCGTAAAAAAAACACAACCAGAAAAAAGTTTTATGACAAAAAGAAAAGAATCAAACATGGAATTGAATGAGAAATGGAAAACGTTAGCAAAAGGATAATAATATGCGCCACAAAGGATTATTTTAGTTAAAAAAAATTAAAAAAAAATATGAGAAAATTAAAAAAAATATATTAAAAAAGTTTAAAAACAAAAAAATATTTAAAAAAGATTTTAAAAAAAATATTAAAAAAAAAATATTTAAAAAAAATCATAAAAAAAGTATGAAAAAAAATTTAAAAACGGTAGCAAAAGAAGAAAAGAATTAATAAAGTTAACCAAAAATTATTTGAAAAAATTTTGAAAAAAAAGTTTGAAACATTTTGAAAAAAAAATATCAAAAAAAAGTTTTAAAATATTACTTTAAAAAAAAAAAAATTAAAAATATGTAAAATATTAAACATAAATATTTGCATTTGTGTATGTGCAATAAAAAATGCAACAAATAAAACAAAAATAATTATTTGATATTTACAAATATTCTGTGTCAATATTTATTTAAAGTGCAAACAAAAAATATAAAAAAGTATACAAAAATTACAAATATTTACACATCATTCATATAAAAAAGTGTTTTAGGAAATGAAAATTCTAAAAATAAAAACCAAATATTATTTCCCATTCAGAAGCTGCCAACATTACAAAAAAAGTACCGGCAAAGCACTTTATTAGTATGAAATTATAATACTAAAAAGTGCTTTACAAGTGCTTTACCAAGAGTTTTTAAAAAATATATTTCTTATTAAAATTTATAAATTTTATAGCACCGTCCGACAAAAATACAAGAAATTCGTTAAACACGAACTGGATAATATACGTTCTAAACTAGGGAATATTTTTTTTTTTTAATTTCGTGTTTCGCCTCAATGTTTTTTCGCCATCAATTATTTTTAATTTTTATAAATCAAAACATTTATTTAAACTTTAAACACAAAAAAAAGTCGAATTATTTTTTTTTTAAACAAGAATTTAAAAATATATGCCAATTTCTTTACAAATTCTCGAATATACTTTAAGTGTAAACACTCAAAACTCAGGGCCATCTGTTTAAATTGCCCAGGCAGAAAATTACGGACAGGAGAGTGCTGGAAAAGTACCTGTTTTGGTGGTAGAAGTGCTGGGAAAGCAATGTTATAAAGTACTCTTTCAGCGCCCTAATGATAACCATGGTAACCGGTCTGCCGTATAGGGTTTTTTTAGCTCTATAAAAGCGCTTTTTTAGAGTACCAGAGTGGTTTTAGTTCCAGAGTGGTTTTAGTTCCTCAAGGGGAATTTTTTCCAGTAGTCCGATCTTGTCCATGGACTTAGAACTTAGCCAGCCTATGACCATAAGTTTGGGTTGGACTGCAGTGTGCTTTCCACACACGGACATTTACAGAATGTCTACACTCAACCAAAAATCATTGTATTCCCAAAGAAAATCATTGTAAATTCAACAGAAATCATTGTTGATTTTGACCCTACAAATATTTATGTTGATTTCAATAAAAATTGTTGTCAGTTTTTGTAAAAGTTGATCAACTCGTTTTTTTGTAAATCAACTCGTATTTTTTGTAAACTCAACTCATATTTTTGTTGATATAAGAAATACCTATTACACTGTGCTACACCAAAAATATGCAGGGGTTCTCATATGATAATTCGGGTTGGTTGGAGTCCATAGAGTACTGATATACTCATAGTTTTTCTGGATCACTTCGTTAAGTACGTTTTTTATTGGCAAATGTGTTGGAAAACGGAAATTCTTAAATTACAATTTTAAAAAATTATTACTTTGTTAGTTTGCAACCGATTTTCGATTTTATGGATTTGTTTTAAAGGTATAGGTCTTACCTTTCAAACAAAACAAAAATATTAAAAATCGATCAAGAATTCGCTGAGCTACGATCGCTTAAGTAAAAAAAAAAACGTATTTTTTGAAAAATTTGTCATATTCTTTACACTCTAAGTTGAAAGTGCATCATTCAACAATTTTTTTGAATTTTTTGTAAAAAAGTATAGTAAAATAGCTTTCCAAAACACTAAAAAACATAACAATCGGTTTAAAAATGAATGAGTTATGCTAAGTTTTGTGATAGGGCATTTTTATATTTTTTCAGAAACGCTTGTAATTCAAGCATTATTCATAAATCTTGTTACTAGTAGTAATTTTATGTGCATATGCATATAAACTAGAGATGGGAACGTAATTAGATTTGTGCGTGATTCACACATGATCAGAAGTGAGCGTGATTGAAAATTAATATTACTCACGTGGTTGTTAGTGAGTGTCAGTGTGAGTGGAATAAAATAATGGGCGTGTCAGTTACTTCCAAATCCTATTTATAATTTTTTGGGTTTGTTTAAAAAATATCAGTGTTACTTCTTAAACAAATAAATATTGTGAATCGGTTGAAAACAGGCTAAGGTGCGCTTGTTTAAGTAAAAAACCTTTTTTGAATAGTTATACCTGCAACATTTTTATGACAGAAAAAGCTGTGCGCTTGCAAACATGTTTTTTTAAAACGAAATTGCTAAAATTGTTGGATCATTTGATGGAAATTTTACCTGTTTATAAATATACATGTGAGGCATTCCACACCAAATGTTCAGTGAGAAAAAAATTGTGTACCAAAATTTTTTCAATGGGTCCCGGGTAAAAAAGTTTTTTATATAACTAGGGTGAGATTTCCATGCAAATGCATGTTTTTTGTCGAAAGCCTAAAAACGATATCGACCAATTATCTTTCCGAATCAAGAGATTTGCATTAAATGGCATCGATTTGCTTTCGCATATTTTGCATATTTTGGTGAAAATACATATTTTTGCATATGACTTTTTTAAAAAATGGAAAATTTCAGAACGGGTTCTGAAAATTTTCCAAAAAAATTTTAATCGATAGCCGATACAAAACTATACAAGAATCTAAATTTTTGAGATTTTGGTGCATTTAATTTTTATTTGATATATATTTAAACAAGGCAACTTGACACAAATTTGACCATTTTTCCAATATTTGACCACGCCTCCTAAGCCCAGTTTTTGAAAAATTGAACAACCAAAAACGTAATTTTCTTAGCTCCATATATGAGGCATTCCACACCAAATGTTCAGCCAAAAAAAAGTTGTGTCGTGTCAATATGAAATCATTTTCAAAGTATTCGCTCTTAGGGTACTATTAAATAACAAAAATAAAATTTAAGTTTTTTCAAAAAGTGGGCCTTGTAGGCGTGGTCAAAAATTGAAAATATCTAACTTTTTTGCCTGAGCATCTTTACTTCAATATTTATGCAAATTAAATGAAACACAGTAAAGTCTTAAAGACAAAAGCTGTTATAGATTTTTGAATGGGCTATCAATTAAAAAAATAAAAATTGGAACATTTTCAGAAGAAGTTCTGAATTTTTTAAATTTAAACTTAAACTTTATTTATCAAAAAACATGCCGCAATTTTATTTGTTTTTTATTTTTTAAAAAAAAAGTTAAAGAAATTTTCTATCTGATCGGAAATTTTTAGAGATGTGCTTTGCCTTGTTTTCGAGAAATCAAAATTCAAAAATTGCAACACGCTTATTTTATACAATAATGGTATTTAAAACGTGTGCGTATGAGTAATATCAATACTTAAAAAATATTTTAAGAGGCGATGGTAGCGTGAGTGAGTTTTTAATAACGATTACGCACGCTCATGAAAGAAAAAATTTAGTTACGCACGATATTTTATTTTATTTATCTACGTGAGTAGAAAAAAATAAGTTACGGTCACGATGTTCACGTGAGCGTGAGTAAAATAAAATATCGTGCTTGAATATTTTTTTTTCTTTCATTAGCGTGCGTGATCGTGAATAAATACTCAGGCAAAAAAGTTTGATATTTTCAATATTTGACCACGCCTACAAGGCCCACTTTTAAAAAAAAAAAAAAAAACTTAAATTTTATTTTTGTTATTTATTAGTACCCTAAGAGCGAATACTTTGCAAATGATATCCCATTGAAACCACTATGGTTTTTCTGTAGTGGAACAGTTGGTGTGGAATGCCTCACATGGCTATCCATACAACCCATTTAAAAATTTACGGTTCACATGTTTTTTTTTTGCTGAACATTTGGTGTGGAATACCTCATACGTATATTTATAAATAGGTAAAATTTCCATCAAATGATCCCACAATTTTACCAATTTCATTTCAAAAATGTCAAATGTTTTTTGTCATAAAAATGTTGCAGGTATAACTCTTCAAAAAAGGTTTTTTACTTAAACAAGCGCACCTTAGCCTGTTTTCAACCGATTCACAATATTTATTTGTTTAAGAAGTAACACTGATATTTTTTAAACAAACCCAAAAAATTATAAATAGGATTTGGAAGTAACTGACACGCCCATTATTTTATTCCACTCACACTGACACTCACTAACAACCACGTGAGTAATATTAATTTTCAATCACGCTCACTTCTGATCATGTGTGAATCACGCACAAATCTAATTACGTTCCCATCTCTAGTTTATATGCATATGCGCATAAAATTACTACTAGTAACAAGATTTATGAATAATGATTGAATTACAAGCGTTTCTGAAAAAATATAAAAATGCCCTATCACAAAACTTAGCATAACTCATTCATTTTTAAACCGATTGTTATGTTTTTTGGTGTTTTGGAAAGCTACTTTACTATACTTTTTTACAAAAAATTCAAAAAAAATTGTTGAATGATGCACTTTCAACTTAGAGTGTAAAGAATATAACAAATTTTTCAAAAAATACGTTTTTTTTTTACTTAAGCGATCGTAGCTCAGCCAATTCTTGATCGATTTTTAATATTTTTGTTTTGTTTGAAAGGTAAGACCTATACCTTTAAAACAAATCCATAAAATCGAAAATCGGTTGCAAACTAACAAAGTAATAATTTTTTAAAATTGTAATTTAAGAATTTCCGTTTTTCAACACATTTGCCAATAAAAAACGTACTTAACGAAGTGATCCAGAAAAACTATGAGTATATCAGTACTCTATGGACTCCAACCAACCCGAATTATCATATGAGAACCCCTGCATAAATTATTTTTGGTCTTTTGTAGCACAGTGTTATTAATAAAAAAAAAGCTTGTTGTTATTTGTTAATATTCTTTTATTAAGTAAAAATCACAATATTTTTTAGAATTATCACCGGCTTTTTAAGCTGCAATATTTCACCACAAGATTTTCACACACTTCGTTTATTTATGTTTTGCACTCGTAAGCCATTCTCCAGTTTTCTAATGACACCAAATCAAAAGCCTTAAAAAAAAACAAACAAAATTATAATATAGTATAAATACATAAAGTAAACAATGTATTTTATTACTTACCAAATATTTACAGATCAGAATCTGATCATCAGATCCTATTTTAATTTATTTTTATAATATTAAATAATTTTATAAGAGACAAACAAATTTCACATTGCAATGCATTGCTACCAACTTGATAATACAAAAATGAACGAACAGGGTTGTTTTTTCTTTTTTGGTTTTATCTATTGAATTCTGTATAAACAATGTAAAGAGTTGATTCAACTTTACTGATTATTCAACGATATCAACATTAATTTTTGTTGAATACGGCAATATTCTGTAAAACTTGATCTACAATGGGTTTACTAATTTTTCTACTAAGATATTTCTATGAGTGTACGAAACAAAATTAATTTTACTTTTTCGTTGTGTCAATTTCATGTACTCACACTTTTGTTATAAGCTATTAAAATATAAAAGATTAAAAAAATAAATGATTAGGAGAAATTAAAATTTAATTTTTTTTGGAAAAAAGCACTGGCAAGCCATTTACTACATGTAATTTCATATCACTTTTTATACATAAAATAAAGTGCTTTACCGGAGCTATATACTAAAATTTGGTTGAAAAATAACACTGAAAAGGCACTGGCAAAGCCCTTTCCTATATACATATATATGAGGAGTTCCGTCTAAGACTTAAATTTTGAGGTAAAAAAGATGTAATTTTTGTTTTGGTGGCACAACGATGAAAGTTGGCATAAATATTAGAAGCTATTTAAGAATAAGAAATTCGTTCGCGTCAATTAAATCGCACAAGGGGGTCAAAAGTTATGGCGGTTTTAAGATTTAGCGGTTTTAAAAATCTTAAAAATATTTTAAAGATTTTTTTTTCTACACATTTGTTGCAAGCGTTATTAAGACATGCCAGGATATATCATTTCTTCTAAAATATATAATATAATTTGACCCTTTAATGACCAAACGATTCAAAAAATAATATCTAAGTACCTAAAATCGCGATTAATTCGCGGTAAAAGAAATGTTTCACAATTTTTTATAACATATTTAGGCAATGCGCGTTGGTATTACTGAAAAAAATCACGGAAAATCGTATCATTGTACCAGTAGTTTAAAAAAAAATCGGTGATGCTTTTTTATAACAAGAAAATTTAATATGGTCCAAAAAATCTATAATCATCAGTATTTGTTAACCCGCCTCTGATTTTATGATGACACATCAAATGAGCTTTCATTTAAAAAAAAATTTCATCTGATTTCGTGTTAAGCCTTGGATGTGCGAGATCAAAACAGGTTTAGATAAAATCATCACGCTTTCCGCTCAGAATGGCTTAAAGTAAAAAATCAAAAAGCAAATCTGTTCTACTCGTTAAGGCACGTCTTTTGGTGTATTAAAATGAACATAATGCATTAATTGCTACTAAAAAAAATAGGAAACAGATTTGCAAATTTCGCACAATTTTCAAAAATGCCATAAAATTTTTGCAATTTATTTTTTATAAACCCGCCAGTGATTTTTTTATGTAAACTCACAAAAAACTCGGTTTACGTAAGAGTCCACCAAATTTCGAATGAAACCGCGAATGTGCCTTGCGAAAAACTGGTATTTTAAAAAAATTACGTTTTTTCTTTCGAATTTTGATCTGACTCCTTAACTATTCGTGGCACATTAACGGGATTAATTCTAAAATGTTAAGAATTACAACAGCTACCAACTCTAGTTCAATTTTTTTCATTTTATAGAGGGGGCCGAAATCCCTGATCAAAAAACCGCGAAAATTTAAAAACTCTTAATTTTTGGTTTCAAAACTTAACCGTCTTACAACTTCTTTCCAAGCTATGAAGCATCTATCAAACCAACATTAAAATAATCTTTTATATGTACTGACTTTGTGTTATGCCAGAAAAGATTTAAATATAAGGAGAACTTAAAAAAAAAGCGAAAGAAGGTAAAAACTATGGATTATTTCAAGCCATTTTTATCGATTTTTCAACTTTTAACCTCTGTAACTTTTACGGATAAAGTGGGGTAATCCTTAAACATTGCTCAGTGATGGTTCAAGGTCTTGTTTACACAACTGCATTTACAGTGTTTCTAAATTCCAAAAACAGCCGGATTTTTAAACATATATTTCAGTTTCACTGAGTTGAAATTTAAAAAGATTTTGTGATATATTACGTACCACTTTATTTGCAAAAAATAAAGTACTTTATCAGAGCAATATTTTTTTATACCCTCCACTTAGTGATAGAGGGTATATATAAGTTTGTCATTCCGTTTGTAACTCATCGAAATATCGGTCTGGGACCCCATAAAGTATATATATTCATGATCCCCGATCGATTTTAAGACATTCTAGCGATGTCCGTCTGTCCGTCTGTCCGTCTGTCCGTCTGTCCGTCTGTCCGTCTGTCTGTGGAAAATGCTGTAGCGGACAAAATATTGCACAGAGATGACTGAAACTTAACATATTTATTGGAAGTTCTCCCGAGAAGTTTGGCATTGCATTTGAGCAATATCGGTTCAGCGGTTCAAAAGTTATGAACGAAAATGTAAGCACACCTCAAAAATTTCAGTACATTCAACATAACCTAAAAATACAAAATGCTTTATTTCGGCTTCTGGTTGACATATGAGAACATAATTGAACACCAAATGGTATTTAAACAAGTACGAACATATTTTTTACAAAAAAAAAAAGAAAAAAATCGCGGATTTTTTTTTTACCAAAAATTTTTTTTGTGGAAATTTTTTTTGCGGAAATTTTTTTTAAAAAAAATTTTTTTTTTTTTTTCAAAAGTAATTTCCTTTTAAATAAAGTTTTTTGCAATAATCTTGTGGAGGGTATCACTACATTCGGCAAGGCCGAATTTAACTTTTTTACTTGTTTACCGTCATATTTTTCTGCTTGGGTGGTTATATTATAAATCACATTTATGCAGAAAAATTCTAAGAACATTTCAAAATAATAACTCTGTAAAATACTGTGTAAAATGACAGCAATCTCAATTCAACAGATATTTGACAGTGTTTTCTATCAAAATACAGATTTAAAAAAATGCTTTGTATTTTGTTGTGACAAAAAACAATGTTTCATTTGTTATTTTACTTTTAACATTGTAATCTTAATTTAACAGATATTTAACAGAGTTTTCTGCTAAAGAACAGATTTACGCGAAATACTTTGTATTTTTGTATAACCAAAAGTTTTATCTGTATTTTAACTTATCTCTATGTAATCTTAATTTCATAGTTAAAAACAAAGTTTTCTGTAAAAACACCAACATTTTATCTGTATTTGTTTTTGAAAAAATTTTGAAAAAGAATCTGAATTTCTGAGACATTTTTCGCTACACAGAAAATAAAAGCATAAAAATTAAGTCAACAAACAGCAATTGTGAATGTCTTATACTGACATCAACCAAACATTTAGTAAAAACGGCATCCCGTTAGTCAATAATACAAAAATTCGATTTTGTTTTCAACAAACTACGTCAAATAATTTTATTTCAAAATGAAAGGAAAATTTCAACAAATCATTAGTGGCAGTTTGTCAATAAGACAAAGAAAAATATTTTTTTTGTCAATAAAACACTTTTTCAAATAAAAGTTATATTTTCAAAAATTTAAATCAATAAATATAAAGAACTTTATCAATCTAACAAAATCGTAATTTTTTTTTAACAATTGCTGTCTATAAAGAATTTGGTAGCTTTTGTAAAATATAAAACAAAAACACAAACATACTATATCAGGGTTGCAAAATGGGAACATCAAAATTGTACCAACGAGATCATAAAATTGTACTTTTTCGACCCTACTTGTACCAAAAATTTTATTTTAATTAATTTTTATTAAAAACGCAAAAAAGCAAAAGTTAAAAATCATTTTTAAAATATAATTAATATTTGTAACCTTTTGTAAAAAAAATCGAGTGAACACTTTTTTTCTGGGCATTTTTTTTGGCTTTAAACAAATATGTCAGTGACAAAAATCTTTTGCAAAATATTCTTGCGGCTTACCAATTTTTTCAAATTTTGTTAAGAGGGTTTTTAACACGTAAATTTTCAAAGCTCACAGTTTCGGAGAAATTCAAAAATGTCGGAGTTTAGAGCACTATTTGGTAGCACTGATAGGGCGCTGTTAAGATGAAGTGAAATCATGTGTGCTCTCAGCTGTGATTGGAACATCTTTCGTATTATTCTTTCGTTATAATAAATTTATTAAAAAAATCTTAAAAACTTAAAATTTTTCCGTAACTTTTAATGCACCCTCAAGAGCGCTTTTTGATACGCTATGGTCACAGACTAATAAAGACTCGACATAAGTGACAGGTGTCAAAAAGGTTCTGTAACCATATGGTTAATATTTTCAAATTATTCCACGAATTAGGTTAGAAAGAGAAAACTGATATAACGCGTCATGAGAAAAATGGATGCCAGATCGGTTTTTGTTGTTTCACTCATAAGTCGTAGAAAGTGTTGCCATGTTAGCGTAAAACGGACTAAAAACCGCTGTGTTTTCTCCTAAAATTGCTTAGTTTTTCCACATTTTTTCTTATAAAACTCTACTGTCGAGTCTGTATATAGTCTGTGCTATGGTATTCTAAAATTGTACCAAATGAGTTATTGGTGTACCATTGTACTTTTGAGCTTTGAATTGTACCAAAAAAAGTACAATTGTACCAACTTTTGCAACCCTGTACTATATCGACAACATGCTCTCTCTCGTCGTGTAGTTTGTTTTTTATTTGTGCTTGTACTTCTTTTTAAAAAAGCAGACAATGAAAAAAGAAGACAATTAAAAAAAAAAACGATTATGAATTTAGTTTTATCTGAGCTAGCAAGGGGTACGGCAGCAATTAAAATTATTTCATAGAAAATATTATAAAAAAATGTATTTCGAAAACAAATTAATCTTTTTATATTAACATTTTGTTTTGTTAACTATTGTTTTGTTTTTGCCTTTATATTTTTGGAATATTTTTTTTACAGAATTTGCTTTCCAAGTTTTTACCGATTGCTATGTTTGTCAAAAACGAAACTAAAACATGTGTATATAAAAAAGAAAGAAATAAAGAAGAAACAAAAAAAATTTTTTCAACATAAGACTAAAACGGTAAAACGATAAAAGTAAAATACATTCTTAAGTGTTATAAAAAAGAATATTGACTAAAATTTCAATATTAATATTCTCTTACATTTATCTCGATTTTTAATCAATTTATTTTTATTTTTTTCTATAAAAAAAGTTTTAATTTGTCAATACAACTAATACTGTTGGTTGATATCACAAATTCGTTTGTTGAATTCCTTTACCATATCAACAAATGACGTTTGTGTTTGTTGAATTTCATTGTTGGAAACCAAATTTATTTTTTTTCTTGTGTTAGATCAACAAATTACGTTTTGTGTTTGTTGAATTTCTTTGTCGAAACCAAAGTTTATTTTTTTTCTTTTGTTAGATCAACAAATTACGTTTTGTGTTTGTTGAATTTCTTTGTTGAAAAAAAATTTAAGATTTTGTACGTTTGTCAATACAAATAATAATTTAGGAGAACTATTACAAACTCATTTATCAATTGTTTTTTCAACAATTAATATTTACAAACGTTAGTTGATATTACAAATTTCCGTATAGGAGCACTTTCAGTGAAAAATTTAATTGTATTCACAAATATGGGGGTCAATAAAACAATTCGGTTTTTTTTGTGTAAGAATTTTTTTTTTTTTTTTGGAATAGAAAAACTCTCTAAATGTCTCTTCTGAGAAATTTATCGTATAGAAAAAGTTCTCAGTTTTTGAGGCACTTTTCGTTTAAAACAAAAACAAGGCTCTAAGACATTTTTCGTATTGAAATATCTGAGATTCTCTAAAACATTTTTCGTATTGAAAAACTCTCATAAAATAATTATTGTCTTTACGAAAAGTGACTCAGAATCAAAAAATTTAAACGAAAACTGTATCAGAATCTAAGAATTTTTCAATATGAATTTGAGGCATCTTTCTTACAAGAACATTTTCTGTACGAAAAACGTATTCGAATCTGAGAATTCTTCTATACTATTCTGAAATATGTTCTATACAAAACGTCTCAGAATCTGAGAATTTTTCAATACGAAAAATGTTTTAGATTTGTAAAGAAAAACTATGAGATTATTAAACAATTTCCGCATAGAAGAATTGTCAGATTCTAACACATTTTTCTTACAGAATTTTTTTTTGTAAAAATATTCCTCGAACTCGTATAGAAAAATTATCAGATTGTGATACAATTTTTGCATAGATTTTCCCGATTCTGAATCATTTTTCGTACTCAGATTATAAGAGTTTTTTTTGTATAGACAAAGTCTTTGATTCTAAAACATTTTTTCTATAGAAAAATCTTTAAGAAATTAAAAAAAAATAAAAAAAACAAAAATCTTAAAAAATCTCTTAGCCTTTTATTGAATGAGAAAAATTCACTGATTCTGAGCAATTTATGTTAAGAAAAGTTCTTAAATACACAATATTTTTTGTCGATACAAATTTTTCAGTTTAATATACACACAAAAAAAATAAACCTTGTCAAATTACTAGAAAAAGTCTCGTAATCCCATTTTACCAATATTTGACAGTTTATCTTGCTTCTTAACAAAAAATTTTCGATCGGAATTTAAATTTTTTTTTGTAATTTTAATTTTTTTTTCGTAATTTTACAAATTTCCAAGTTTTTTTATACAAAAACAAAATCTAGTAAATTTACGAGAATTCCTTGTAAGTTTAATTGCGCAAAAAAAGTTGTAAATTTACAATTTTATTGGTAAAAAGCTTGAAAAATTACAAAAAAGCCCATAATTTTTACTAGAAATTCAAGTTAAATAGGAGGTGGCAAAAAAAACTAGTAAGTTTACTTTTTAGTTTTATCGCGTCAAAAAAATTGTAAATTTACAATTTTATTGGTAAAAAGCTAGTAAAATTACAAAATTATTGGTAAAAAGCTTGTAAAGTAACAAGGAATTCTTGTCAAATAGGAGGTAGTAAAAAAAGTCGCAATTTTTGAAGTTGACTTATTCACCACCATAAAAGCTTACAATTTAAAACCACACAAGCCCGGTTTTCAAAGTTTCCGATTTGACATAAAATGCCCCATATATTTTTTATGGGGTCCTAGGCCTTTATTTCAAGGTGTTCAAAACAAAAATGTTTATGATGTTCAGTTTTGTGTTGCATATCGTCAGCTTTATAAAAAATATTTTCGAGATAGACTAAAAACGTAGAAGTGTAAATAACACGCAACTGTGATGAATATGACTTGTTATCTACTCTCTAACAACTTAAATCCCTTACTTAACTTGTAATATTAACAGTAAGTAAATACATGTTTTATTTACATAATTGTAAGTATCAAAACCCAAACTCATCATAACCTTGTATTACATTAAAATCTAATACAACTTGATAAACAAACTAGACAACATAAACAAATCACAAAGGACTATTAATGCACAAAACAGCTAGAAGTAACAGCATTTTATATATTTAGTTTATGATAACTTTTTGCTTATTTAAAAGATAAACATCAGTAAACAATTTACAATTTGTGGTAATGATTAATGTGATTTTGTTTCAACATAATTAGTATAAATAAAAAGAGAAATTTAAATTTATGTATTTGCTAAAAAAAAGTTATTGATAATAAAAATTTTTAATGAAAAAAAATTTATAAAAAAAGTTTTTGAAAATAAAAATTATATTAATAAACGAAAAATTTGAATGAAAAAAAAATATGAAAAAATATAGTTTTTAATGAAAAAAAAACATTAAACAAAAAAAAATTTTTTGATGAAAAAAAAATACTTTGAAAAAAAGTGGACAAAAGAAAAAAACATGTGATAAAAAGTTTATGGAGTTAATTAAAACACCTCAATTCAACCGAAAAAAGTAGCATTTTTTACCCCACCCCTTTCGAATTTGATGAAACTTGGAATATAGTTGGGCCCTTACAAAAAAATCATAGTGCCAAAATTTTGGACTTCTGGTAGTTTTTCTTCCCGAGATATGGGCTTTTGAAAATTGGCAAAATCGTATATGAGGAGTTCCGTCTAAGACTTAAATTTTGAGGTAAAAAAGATGTGATTTTTGTTTTGATGGCACATCGATGAAAGTTGGAATAAATATTAGCAGCTATTTAAGAATAAAAAATTCGTTCGCGTCAATTAAATGGCGCAAGGGGGTCAAAAGTTATGGCGGTTTTAAGATTTAGCGGTTTTAAAAATCTTAAAAATATTTTAAAGATTTTTTTTCTACACATTTGTTGCAGGCGTTATTAAGACATGCCAGGATATATCATTTCTTCTAAAATAGATGATATAAAATTAACCCTTTAATGACCAAGCGATTTAAAAAAAATAGCTTAAAGTAAAAAGTCCAAAAGCAAATCAGTTCTATTCTTTAAGGCACGTCTTTTGGTGTATAAAAATGAACATGATGCATTAATTGCTATTAAAAAAAATAGGAAACAGATCTGCAAATTTCGCACAATTTTCAAAAATGCCATAAAATTTTTGCAATTTATTTTTTATAAACCCGCCAGTGATTTTTTTATGTAAACTCCTAAAAAACTCGGTTTACGCAAGAGTCCACCAAATTTCGAATGAAACCGCGAATGTGCCTCGCGAAAAACTGGTATTTTAAAAAAAATACGTTATTTCTTTCGAACTTTGATCTGCTGAAACTGCTTAACTATTCGTGGCACATTAACGGGATTAATTCCAAAATGTTAAGAATTACAACAGCTACCAACTCTAGTTCAATTTTTTTCATTTTATAGAGGTGGCCGAAATCCCTGATTAAAAAACCTCGAAAATTTAAAAACTTTAATTTTTGGTTTCAAAATTTAACCGTCTTATAACGATGAAGCATCTATCAAACCAACAATAAAATAATCTCTTATATGTACTGACTTTGTGTTATGACGGAAGAGATTGAAATATAAGGAGACCTTAAAAAAAAGCGAAATAAGGTAAAAACTATGGATTATTTTAAGCCATTTTTATAGATTTTTCAACTTTAACCATCTGTAACTTTTACGGATAAAGTGGGGTAATCCTTAAACATTGCTCAGTGATGGTTCAAGGTCTTGTTTTTCTAAATTCCAAAAACTGTTTTTCTAAATTCCAAAAACTGCCGGTTATTTTAAACATTTATTTTAGTTTCACTGAGTTGAAATTTAAAAAAGATTTTGTGATATATTTGACAAAAGTATTTTGAGATAAATAAAGATAAATCAAAAAGTAATAACAATATGGGTCTCAGTCAGGTTGCCAATAATAGGTAATGAGACTGCCTTTAAAATGGCATTTCTCAAGATTTTTTTGAAAAAGGTCAAAGGTCATTGGTTTTAACCTTAATTTTGGGAGAGCTATATGTCAAAAAACAATATTTTAAATTAAAAAAAAAAAATGTATGTTATTAAGGGTCACCTATACTACTTTAGTTAACATTTTCAGGATGGAGACTTCATTGGAACTTTTAATATTAATAGAACCATAATGACAGGAAAGAAAAAACGATGTATTTTCCCTTAGAAAAAAATATTTTTTTTTTGTCTTTGAGATTCTGGTACCAAGGTTCACTTTTCTGAATGTTTTTGACGTACTGTGTCCATATATGACCTTTGAACTGGCCTATCGCTATTAGTTTTCGAGATATCTGCAGATAAATATGTGAAAATTGCTTAAATGCTATTGCTGTGTTTTTTTTTTTGAACATTTAAGTGCATATATCTTGAAAAGTAATAGCCATAGGCCGGTTCAAAGTTCATATTTGGACTCAGCACGTCAAAAACATTTAGAAAAATAAATTTTGGTACCAGAATTTCAAAGACAAAAAAATATTGTTTTTTCTGAGGGGAATTACACCGCTTTTCCTTTCCTGTCACAATGTTTCTATTAATATTAAAAGTTCCAATGAAGTCCCCATCCTGAAAATTTAAACTTAAGTAGTATGGGTGATTCTTAACAACATATATTTTTTCCAAAATTTTAAAAATACCATTTTTTAAGATATAGCTCTCCAAAAATGAAGGTTAAAACCAATGACCTATGACCTTTTTCAAAAAAAAAAAATCTTGGGGAAAGCCATTTGAAAGGCTGTCTTATTACCTACACTCAAAATATTTTGTAAGTAAATTCAACTGAAAAAACTTTTAAAACAATCGTTTTTCCTTTTAAAAAACGGACTACTCATATTTCATTTGAAACAAAATAATTTTTAAGTTATTTTTAAACGTTAATAAACGACTAGACATTCCGTAAAAACAAACGATATTTCAGTTATTTAAACTGTTTACAATTTTTTTTTTGTGAAGTAAAAATTAAATTTTTTGAATAACAAACTACAAAAACCGTACTTCTGTAAAATTAAACGGAATAATCGATCACAAATAATTTAACTGATAAAAATATTTTTCCGTAACTTTTGTAGTTTATTTATAGTTTATTTTATAGTTTATTATAGTTTATGTATACAACTGTATAAATCATTCAATATTTTATTTTCCTTGAAAAACAAACGATAAAACGTTTAAAACAACTTTAACTAAAAACTTTTTGAATAACCGTAAATAGTTACTGTAAAGCTTTTCTAGGTGTATTATTTGAAATGAATGAGACCAGTATTATTATTACTTTCGAGATATCTTTATTTATGTCACAACACTTTTGTCAAATTTTGCTTATTTTCAAAACCGCATATCTCAAATACTGGAATGACCAGTATTTGAAAAGTTGGCAAAATCTCTTTTTTGCTAAAGTAAACCCCAGGACTTAAGTAATTTCATTAAATTTGGAGGGGATGCGGTCAACTCGTCGGTTGAATTAATGTGTTTTAGCTCTATGATAAAAAAATATAATAAAAAAATTTTGCCGAACAAAATTAAAAAAAAAAAAATTATGAAAAAAAAATTTTTTTGATGAAACAAAAAAAATTTTTTTTGATGATACATAATAATTTTTTTAACTTTTTTTTTTACAAAAGATAACTATATTACGTTTTCTTCACGAACTGGTATTTTTTTTCACCAACAGGTGAACTATAATCCTTCTTACATACAGTCAAAAAAAGGCCTTGTAAAATAACAAGAAAAACTTGTTATTTTTATTTTTTGCTACTTCCTATTTGACCAGAACTCCTTGTAACTTTACAAAATTTTTACCAATAATTTTGTTATTTTACAAGCATTATACCAATAACATTGTAAGTTTACAATTTTTTAACATGATAAAACTTACATGGAGGTTTCGTGTTTCTAGATTTTTCGCTACCTCCTATTTTACGAGAATTCCTAGTAAAAATTACGAGTCTTTTCATAATTTTACAAGATTTTTACCAATAAAACTGTAAATTTACAACTTTTTTAGCGCAATAAAACTTACAATGAAATCACGTAATTCACACTAGATTTTTTTGTATTAAAATGTTGACAATTTTCAAAATTACAAAAAAATAAAATTACAAAAAAAAATGTAAATTTCGATCGAAAATTTTTTTGTTAAAAAACAAGAAAAACTGTCAAATATTGGTAAAATGGGATTACTAGACTTTTCTAGTAATTTGACAAGGTTTTTTTTTGTGAATGAATGGAATATATTTCATGAAATGGGCAATATCTTATGTCATGTTTTTTAGCATAATTCCTTTTTTAAGCATTTTAAGAATTTAAATTTTATTGTAAAAATCCCAAAAGTAAAACGATTTTTCCTTTTTTAAAGGATCAAATTAAGGGGTTAAGACCATAAAAAATACTTGTTTTTCTGGGCACTCTAATGTGAATGATATCTTTAATTACATTTGCTTAATATATTATCATTCTAATAAAACTCCTTATAAATAAAAAAAAAAAAACAAAAACATCATTTGATATATTGCGTGTAATTAATAACTCATTAATAAAATCCTCTTATGTATTTTGTTTAACTCGATTTGACTTTTATATGGTTTTTCACTTTTTCATAAAACGTGTTATACGAAAACTTGCTATGAAAAAAGAAAATCGGTGTGGTGAGCGCGTCAACTTCATAATTATTTTGTTATTGATTATTTCTAATCTTCTTAAACGTTATTAACAAATTTAAGAATTAACAGCGGGTGTAATGATTAACCAGCATTTGTGTGCGTTTTTGATCGTTGTTTATTGTGTCAGCAGACTCATAAATCAATCAATGAGTCTGTGTTAAAGGTGTCTTTTGATTTGTGGTAAGAATGAAGTATATATTTTAATGAGAAAGTGTGGTTATTATGGATTATTATGGGCTAAAATTAATTATTGTTAGCAAGCAGGTTATAAAATTGATGATTTAATTTAGTTTACTGGGAACTGCGTTAAACTCTTGTTATAAGACAGAACTTCGTGATAAAACACTGAAAAAAATATCTTTGTAAAATTACAACAAAAAATATATTTTTTCTACCTCCTATTTTACGAGAATTCCTTGTAAAAATTACGAGCTATTTCTGTAATTTTACAAGCTTTCACCAATTAAATTGTAAAATTTCAATTTTTTTGACACGATTAAACTTAAAAGGAATTCTCTTAACTTAGTAGGTTTATTTTTGTATAATTACCTTAAAAATTTGGAAATTTACGAATAAAAAAAATTTAAAATTACAAAAAAAAATTATATTTCCATCAAAAGTTTTGTTAAAAAACATAGAAATCTTCACTGGGCCATTAAAAAATCAAATTAACTTTGCAAAACCCTTATGCGATTTTGTTTATCAAATGGTCTAAATCAGCGGTTACCAACCTTTTTGGCTCGCGTACCCCTAATTTTAAATTTTTCAGCCGCGTACCCCCTAACGAGTTTTTTGTTTTCGTTAAAAAACTTTACATATAAATATTAGAGTTAATTTTGAAATTTTTGATCAGTGGGTATTTTTATTTTTTGAATTATTTAGGGGAGATTAAAACTACAGAGAAGTTGTTGAGGCCCTAAGCTCCAACGGGAGAGAAGGATGACAGAAGAAGAAGAAAACAATAGTTGTACTTTTTTGTGAAAACGTTCGCTCCATGGGGTGGAAAAGGGGGGGGGGCCCAACTCGAAATTTTTTTTTAATCTTCACCAAATAAAAGTAAAGAGAAAGTATATCTCAGCCTCATCAAAATTTAAAACATCTCAGAATCAAAAAACACAACCTTTTAGTAAAATTTTTGGTAAAAAAACACAACTCACCAATTGCTTTTGCTTTATTTAGCCAATTTTTTAGAACAAAAACTTGGTAAAACTTCACAGTCTTAGTGAGTTGTATTTTTACCAAAAACTTTGTTAAATTAAGCAAAAGTCTTGGACTTTACCAAAAACTTGGCTCAGAAGTGTAAATTTTTTGCGCTTGAGAACTTTTTTTTATAAAAACATGTCTTAGAATTTGAGAACTTCTTAGAATTTTAGAACTTCACTCAGAATATATATATTTTTTTATATATTTGATATACAAAATATTCTGAAAATAATTCTGAAAATATTCCATTAAAAAATGTCTTTAAATCTGCGAATTTTTTATGAAAAACTGTATAATAAATTCCCAGTTTCTGAGGTATTTTTCCAATAAAAATGGTTCCTGGAAACAATATGTTACCTGAAAGTCCTACCACCAGAAATGTTATTTTTGTATTTTTTATAAATTTGGAATTGCAAAAAAATCAAAGTATATTGGTTTTGCCCTCCTGATTCCAAATTATCTTACCAAATATTTTAATAGTTTAACATGTTTTCGATCTTTGCCTTTGAAAATTCGAAACTGCTAATTTAGGCGTGTTTATGGCTCTACTGATACGTATTCGTAAGCTGGCGCGTTCCATTTTCGATATATTCACGTTTGGAAATTAAAAAAACCTTATTTAGTGCTCACTGCTACGTATTCACGCGTAAGAACCATAATACGCGCAAATCAGCAATCCACATCGTTGAAGGACATTCCGTTATCGAGATATTTGAACTTGAAAAATTTATTAATTTCTTAGCGCTTTTTACGGCTCTACTGTTACATTAGACTGGCATTTGTCTGTATAGCAAAATTTTTTCTTCTCCGATTTTCAAAGTCCTGGCATTTTTTTATTCTACTAGGCCTAAACCTCATGTGGTACCAATTTGAGGCCAATCGGAAAAATTAACCCGGCGCCCGGCGGTCAAAGTTTTGGATTTTTGAAAAATTAAAAACAAAATAAATAAAAAATAAATATATCTTTCGACACATCATATTTGTTAATTTTGATGTGATGAGCACGAATATCACGAAAATTAAAATCGGTCGAACAGTTTTCGAGATATTGCTATTTGAAATTTGCAAAAAATGGTGGTTCTACGTTGTAGAGCTTGAGACAATCTTTCATTTAAAACTAATTTGAGCCAAATTCGATCATTTTAACCCGTGGCGCCCTTCAATCAAAGTTTTGGACTTTTGGAAAATTTCCACCAAAGTTTTGGATTTTTGAAAATGAAAAAATTAAAAAAAATAATATCTTGCGATACATTATTTTTATTAATTTTAGCATGCTGAATACGAATATCAAAAAATTTTTAAAATCGGTCGAACGGTTTTCCAGATATCGCCATTTAAAACTTGTCAAAAAATTGAAAAACGTTTAAGAATTTTTTTAAAAGAAACTCTAAACATTTCTTTATTTTAACCATTTTATAGAGCTCTATAGAATCTTAATTGAAGCCAAATCCGATCATTTTAACCCGTGGCACCCTTTGATCAAAGTTTAGGGTTTTTGGTAAAAAGTTTCGAAAAAGCCAAAACTTTGATCGATGGGCGCCACGGCTTAAAATGATCGGATTGGGCTCAAATTAGTTTTAAATGAAAGATTAGCTTAAGCTCTACAAAAGGGTCAATGGAATGAAATTTTGAGACTTTTTTTAAAAAATTTCTTGAACGGAGGAAAAAACCGCCATTTTTTACAAAGTTGAAATGGCGATATCTCGAAAGCCGATCGAGCGAATTTAATTTTTTTTTGATATTCGTGCTCAGCGCATCGAAATTAACAAATATGATGTGTCGAAAGATAATTTTTTATTTTAATTTTATTTAAAAAATTTTTCAAAAATCCAAAACTTTGACCGCCGGGAACCACGGGTTAATTTAATACGATTGGCCTCAAATTTGGAAATTTGAAAATCGAAAGATGACAAAAAAATGCCAGTCTACATATTATTGCATTAGCGCAACATTTTAGGGTTAGATAAAAAATAATCGATTTTTTTTGCCAGTTTAAATATTTTCCTAAGTCGTTTTTTAATATTTGGAACTTTAAACTCGATTTTTTAAAATAAATATACAACTTTTTCTTTAGAAAATTATTTTCATGATCCTAATGCAAAATTTTCATTAAATTAAACCAATATAATGTTTTTTCGATACATTTTTTACAGATATTTCGATATAAATATTTTTTTAAAAACGAAAATTTATCAAAATCAAGAGTTTTTATAAAAATATATTAAAAACTTTTCTTCAAAAACCAAAATATTTTTAATACTAAAAAACATGTGTTTGTTTCTTGAATAATGTGTTCAAATGAATAAATTTTTTAAAATTTTTCAATCCAAAAGGGGGGGCCCGGGCCTCCCCTGAATACGTCCATGGTTCAATGCATCTGGAAACACGGCTTTTGAGCTGATTTTCCTGCAGAGCAAAAACGGCTGAAAATATTTGCAAATCTAATTTCACCAGTCGATTCTACACCAAAAATTAAAACAACGGATGTTTTTTGAACTCTGAAAAAAGTTCGGAAAACCCATCACAGGGGGCAGAAACATAATGTTTTTAACACCCTCGTATATACAATGAAAGGCAGTTTGAGCTTAACAAAATGGTACCAAAATCCATTCTACCACAACCCGTCTTAAAAATGTCCAAAAACACGTTTTTTAAAAACTTTTACATAAATTTTCACAAAATCCTGACATAATAGAAAAATTTGGGAACCATATTCGGAATCAGCGTCGAAAGGTTAATCGAAAAAAATTACCAGATCTTAAAATATCATCCAAAAAAATTGCAAAAAATGCTCTCTAAATTGCAAAAAAAAAAAAATACCTTTTTTGTGAACTTTGGCCTCAACTTTCTTAAAAACCTGACGTTATGGAAAACTTTGGAAGCCAGATGCGAAACCAGCATTGAAAGGTTAATCTAAAATGAATATCCAAATTACTAAAGTTTTACGTACCCCCGCGGACAGTTTCGCGTACCCCCTAGTGGTACGCGTACCATAGGTTGGTAAACGTTGGTCTAAATCATTTCGTACTGGATCCATTAAGGCTCGTTGTCGTTGAATAGTGTTATTTTACAATTTGTTCCACATTAGTACCACATTGCGTATTAGTGTTTTTAATAGAAAAGTAACTATTAATCATACGCAGCGTTTTATTCAGCTCTACATTGAAATGTTACCTTAAGAGAAGCATTTTTAGTTTAACATATCGCTCATTTACTTGTATAGTGTCATAACTCAAAATGTTTGATTTTACAGAAAACCTGTTTAAAAATTCCAATTGAAACTTGGTTTACGTTGCAAAAGGCCCGAGAGTAGAAAATGTTATGATGGCGTGTTATCTTCTCAAACGGTGAGTTTTAAAGGTATTAATACGAATTTTTGACACAATATAAAGCTGGATATAACAAATAATTCTGCATTGTTTCCCCAAAAATGACATATTTTGAGTCATGACACTATACAAGTAAATGAGCGATATATTTTTCACAGTCTTTATAATTACACTGTGCTACAAAAAACACAAAATCGAATATACTTTTAAAATGAGGTAGTTAAAGTTGTAGGTATCGTCGAAAAGATCACAAAAATGCCAATCAAACTTGTCAGACATCCTCAAATTTTAAAGTTATTGTCAAAAATCGATTTTTTGGGACTTTTCTCACTAAACCACGTGTAAGTTAAAAAGTTTTCAACCGATTTTTAAGTTTTTAACTGTTTTGGATAGAAAAAGGATAGGGCTTTTTATGTGTGTAAATTGGTCCATACATAAAGGAAAGATATGTATTGATTTTGAGTCTATCGATTTTTTTCTGCTATAATTCGTTTAACAATATTTATATTTATAAACGTATTCTTAAAGAAATTTTAGTTGTGAATACGATGAGCTCTATGCCGAAAAAATTGAAAAACAGTTAACAGACTTGTGATAATTTTTCTAAAAAAGAAAATTAAGAATTTGCATGAATTTTCCGTTCAGACAACCCAGGCAAAAAAAAAAAAATAAAAAAATAAACGAACATACTGAGAGGTCGCGTATCATTTTTTTAAAGGTTTTTGGCCCCCTGAATTTGAATTTGACCTTGAAATTGCGCTATCTCATTAAGTTTTTGATATATCAATTTATATTGAATATCTCAAAAACCTGACGCGATAGAGCAATTTAAAGACCAGATTCGGATTCAACTCGCTAAAAACCTTTAAGAATATTGTACATGACCTCTTATGATAATTTTTTTTTTTTGCCTGGGTTATCTGAACGGCGATTTCCTGCAAAATCTTAATTTTCTACCACAACTCTGTCACTTCTTATCTGATTTTTTCAGGACAATGCTCATCGTATTCAGAATTAAATTTTCTTTAAAAATACGTTCATAAATATAAAGGTTGTTAAACGAACTATGGCACAAAAAAAATCGATAAACTCCAAAAATTAAAAAAAAAAATAGCAAAAAATTAGATATTATAGAAAAAAATCAATAGATATCTTTCTTATATGTGTAGACAAATTCACATACATAGAAATCCCTATCCTTCTTTTATCCAAAACAGTTAAAAAATTTAAAATCGGTCGAAAATTTTCTAAATTACACCAGTAGCGCAATTCACTAACTTTTTAACGACAAAAATCGGTAGTTAAATTGTCAAAAATCGATACTTATCTACAATTGTCGTTAAATGTGATTCTATAAATGTTGTTACCGAGTTTTGTCGTTATTTAAAATCGTTAAATTTCGAAAAATATCGGTAGGCTAACGACAAAAAAAAAACTGTTGTTAAAATAAAAAAATATTAATTTTTAAACAAAAAATTGCAAAAAAATAACAAATTTTATTGCAAATGGCTTTTGAATACATTGGTTTCACGTTAAACCAAAATAGTTTCCAGTCTGGACGTTTGGAGAGAAGAATTCTTCGGCAAATGGAAGAGCCATTTGATTTGTCTGATAACGAGTTTAGGATGTTGTACAGACTTAGTAAAAACCAAATTTATGATGTTACTGATGCTTTGGAAAACAATTTATCCCATAGTAGAATAAGTGGAATATCACCCGATAAGCAGGTAAGTTAAAATCACCTATTTCTAGATGTAAAGTAATCAGTTGAAATTACTTAATAAAAGGTTTTATCTGCAATACGCTTTTATGCAACCGGATGTTTTCAACGACCAGTAGGAGAGCAGTGGGGTATTTCGCTTAGCCAGTCTTCTGTAAGTAGATGCTTGCATAGAGTTACCGATGCTATAAACAATAATCTTCTTGGACAATGGGTAAAATTTCCAACGACTACTCTTGAACGAAACTATGCCAAGGAAGTCTTTAGAAATTCATCATATCCTTTTGAAGGCTGCATAGGAGCGATTGATTGTATACACGTATCAATTATTGCGCCAACAATACACGAGGGATCGTATATAAACCATCACGATTATCACTCATTAAATGTTCAAATGATATGCGATCCAACATTAAAAATATTGAATGTCAATGCAAAATTCCCTGGCAGAAGACATGATGCATACATATGGAGTTTGAGTCCTGTGAGAACTGTCATGGAAAGTGCATTTAATAGTGGAGAGAGAAGAACATTTTTAATAGGTATATAATATTACATGTCAAGTATACAAAAATCATTAAAAACTCCTCAGCAAATTTGGTTCAGTTTATTACAACGCATCACAATATCCAAGTTTTTACACAGAAAATATCAGATTCTGAAAGTGGAGCCAATGATTTTTTTTCTTAAATCCGCAGTTAATGTAATCAGTGATGCCCATTAATTATTTTTAAAAAAGTTTTATTTTAGTAATAATTAAAACCTTGTAATTTACATTCCGAATTGCTGGGGATTTTAGACACAGTTTTTTTTTTTTGGAAATCTACTATTCGCAATTTTTAGGTGATATGGGATACCCGCTTGAACCCTGGCTTATGACTCCGTTGCCTCGCGAAGTTTCTGGAACACCAAGGTTTTTATATAATGAAGCTTTGTGCAAAACTCGTAATTGTATTGAAAGAGCGTTCGGAGTTCTAAAGTCAACATGGAGATGTGTTTCAAAGCATAGAACATTACAATATGATCCAACGTTTTCTGGAAAATTAGTTAACGCATGTACAGTACTCCATAATATAAAAATGCACTACAGCAACAATATTTTAGAAGACATGGTTAATAACGAAATCGCTGCAAATGAAATAGAAAATATTGAACCACTTCCAACACTAGCAGTAGCTCGTCGTGTGCAGAATCAAATAATTTCTCAATATTTTAGTTAAATATTTATAAAAAATTTTTTAAATTCATTTATAACTCAAATAAATAAAATTAATTAAACACATTGTTATTCAAGCTAACCATATTTTTTATTTCCAATAGAGCATCTTCAATTTTCTTTTGGGATATTAATGCGTCTGCTATTTTTGTCAAGCTTTCAGCAATTAATAAATTTGCTGTTGATTGTTCCTTCTGGGCATTTGCAAGGGTCTAAAAGCAAAAAATATATATTTGTAGGATACATAAAACACTTATTTGAGATAATTTGGCTATAAAAAAATTTCTCAGAAGCTAAGAATTTTTCTATAGAAAATATGTCTCAGAATCTGAGAATCTGAGAATTTTTCTATTGAAAAAATGTCTCAGAATCTGAAAATTTTTCTATAGAAAAAAAATCTCAGAACCTGAGAATTTTTCTATAGAAAAAATGTCTCAGAATCTGAGAATTTTTCTATAGAAAAAATGTCTCAGAATTTGAGAATTTTTTTATATAAAAAATGTCTCAGAATCTGAGAATTTTTCTATTGAAAAAATGTCTCAGAATCTGACAATTTTTCTATAGAAAAAATGTCTCAGAATCTGAGACTTTTTCTATAGAAAAAATGTCTCAGAATCTGAGAATTTTTCTATAGAAAAAATGTCTCAGAATCTGAGAATTTTTCTATAGAAAAAATTTCTCAGAATCTGAGAATTTTTCTATAGAAAAAATATCTCAGAATCTGAGAATTTTTCTATAGAAAAAATGTCTCAGAATCTGAGAATTTTTCTATAGAAAAAATGTCTCAGAATCTGAGAATTTTTCTATAGAAAAATGTCTCAGAATCTGAGAATTTTTCTATAGAAAAAATGTCTCAGAATCTGAGAATTTTTCTATAGAAAAAATGTCTCAGATTCTGAGAATTTTTCTATAGAAAAAATGTCGCAGAATCTAAGAATTTTTCTTTAGAAAAAATGCCTCAGAATCTGAGAATTTTTCTATAGAAAAAATGTCTCAGAATCTGAGAATTTTTCTTTAGAAAAAATGGTTCAGAATCTGAGAATTTTTCTATCGAAAAATGTCTCAGAATCTGAGAATTTTTCTATAGAAAAAATGTCCCCGAATCTGAGACTTTTTCTATAAAAAAATGTATCAGAATCTAAGAATTTTTCTATAGAAAAATGTCTCAAAATCTGTGACATGTTGTGTTGAAAAAAATGTATAAGAACCAAAACTTTTTTCTAAAGAAAAAATTTTTCAGAATCTAAGACTTTTTCTATAGAAAAACTGTTTTAGAATCTGAGACTTCATCTATAGAAAAAATATCTTGGAATGTAAGACATTTTCTATAGAAAACATGACTCAGAATCTGAGACTTTTCTACAAAAAAATTTCCAAGTTTTTTTTTAAATAATGCAGTCAATTTTTTTTTAGAAATATTAATCTTTACCATTAAAGCATCGGCCTGAGTTTTGGCAATCTTCAAAAATTCTGTTTTTACTGCGTCATCCTTATTAATTCGTTTTTTTGGTGGTTGAGTCGGTAACGATCTGTTGGATTGCTTTCTTGGGTTCGAAGATGACGATAACTCTGTGCTTAATGTTGTTGGGTTCAACATCGATGTGGATGCAACTTGTGGAATGTTAATAATTACACAACTCTCATTTTCTGTCTCGTTTACATCATCAATTAAGGGCTCATTTAAAACCAAGGGCTCTGTACATTGTGAATTATTTGCTTCCTAAAAAATATTTATACATTGTTTTTACAAATCTTAAATATTGGCTAAAATTCTCTTTTCAATGTTATACACTTTGGTGCGTACCATACTATCGGGGCAACCACTATTTCCTTCCATATACTCCAATCCAACTAACAAGGGAAGTCTCCCTAGTGTCACCCTCCGATCTTCATGAAATTTGGATATGTTGTTAAGAACGAAAATTAATTC
Organism: Pegoplata infirma; assembly: GCA_963921195.1. Lineage (NCBI taxonomy): Eukaryota > Metazoa > Arthropoda > Insecta > Diptera > Anthomyiidae > Pegoplata > Pegoplata infirma. Next base: position 48,218,224 of record OY992537.1, on the reverse strand, counting down.
GACACGTATTTTTTTTTAGCGGCCCAAACTCATTTTTAGGGGGGGTCGATTTGTATGGGGGGAAATTGACCTTTTTCAGTTTTTTACGATTTGCGCCTATGTACACAAAATTAATATAGGCATATGTGGTATCAGATTAAAGGTAATAAAAATACCTATCTCGTGGTGCTAACATCGGGCCAAAGAAGTTAATATTTTTCGACTTATTAACAAAAATGTCCTAAATTTTTGGTATTTTACTCAATATGACGAAAAGTTTTGCATGTTTGAACACGTTATTAGCACAAGTAGATAGGTTTTCTAAAGACCTTTCATTTGGTATGTAACATGACTAGGTTTCTTTGCATATTATAGGAGATAAACGAAAAAAACTGAAAAATTGCCTTGTCTTCCCCCCTCCTTTTTACCCCCTAAATATGAATTTGGGCCGCTATAAAAAAATACGTGTCCCTTTATTTTTTCTGATCTACAAAATAAAACCAATTCCATGAAGATCCGCGGGTGACACTAGGGAGACTTCCCTTGTAAGTTCACCACACGTATCTCAAATTCAGTGAGTGAAGAAATTGATGACTCCCGATTTCCTGTTGCATTCCTTTCTCGTCGAAGTGTTTTAAACTTTGTAGAGACTTTTGATTTTACATCTCTCCAAACCTAAAATTTTATCATTAAGGTGCCAAAATTTAATTTAACGATTAAATATTTTATATGCTAAATTTAAACACCAAAAATATCTATTTCTTGTTGTTAATACTTACAACTTGCCATTGTTCAGCACTCTTTGTGGCACCCGGAAGGCAATTAAGTTCTTCCGCTATTTGGCACCACTTTTTTTTTGCCTCATCTTTTCCATGTTGTGCAGCAAATTTGCCTTCAGCCAATCCTTTTTCGCTTTCCAAAAAAGAAATAAAAGACGCTAATTGGGTTGGTGTGGCTCGAGCTCCACGTACTTTTTTCTGCAAATAAATTCAATTTAATTTATGCAATTTCAAGAAATTTGCTAAAAACTTACAGTGTTGTTGTCCATTTTTATTTTATTTTCTAAACTTTTTATTGAAATTTTCAAATTTTTAATTTAATTTTTTGAAATTTTTTTGTTTCTACCGAAATTTGTCGGTAGTATTTAAAATACAATCAACCGAAAAAAATCGTTAAGCAAAAAATATAGAATCACATTTTCGTTAAAACAACCGACAATTCTCGTTAGTTAACGATATCGATAATATCGTTAAAAAAGTTACTGAATCGCACTACAGGTTTAGTGAGCAAAGTCCCAAAAAAAACGTTTTTTTGACAATAACTCAATAATTTGAGCACGGTGAGCCTCAGCGATGTTCAGGTTGAACTTTAGTGTCGACGAAAAGTGATTTCTACAAGATTAAATGTCACAAAACTGTTAACAGCGAAATCGTAGCCGCTCTCATTCGCGAGATAACGCGAAATAAGTGTTGTAGTATTTTTTAAAATATTGACATTGAAGCTTTAAAATATTTTCAAAAACTGAGTATGCAGTTTTAATTGTACTTATTTAAAGGTCACAAAACAGTAAATATCAAAATACTATCTTCTTTAGTTCGCGAGAAATCGCGAAATTCATTTTTTGCTGTTTTGTTTTCGTTTTATATCTTTAGATAGGTTTCTTTAAAATTTCGTAAAAACATGGTATGCAGTTTTTTGTGCTTGATCAAATGTCACACAGCTGTTGTCATCGAAATTGTGGATGTTAAATTTCGCGAGATATCGCGTAATTATATAATTTTTTTTTATAATTTATTTATTTTTTAAAACCGGTTCTTTAGAAATAATAAAAAAAAGTGGTTTGATTTGAGCATGTTGGAAGAAATTGAAACTGCCCACAAAAAATTACAGCTGGTCACTAGACTACCCAGAAAAAAAGCGAAGTTTTTATTTTCTTGGGGGATACCTGCAAATTTTGTTCCTTTTTGTGCAAAAAAATTTCGGTTTTTTTTGGGATTTTTAAAATAATATCTAGAGGTCGCGATCTCGCGTTTTATAACGATTTATTTTTTGTGAGTTTTTTATTATTTTAAATTGTTAAATATGATTAATATGATAAAATATTAATAATTTCAGACAAAAAAAAAATAAATTAAAAATTAAATATCGCTCATTCCATGAGATGTCTCCCAGCATCTAATCAAATGTTCTTTAATTTATTTGAAATTTCGCACACAGGTACACTATGGAGCAATTAAAATAAATTCGTTTTTAGTTTCGCGAAAATTATATATTCGCGAATTCACGGATTTTCTCGGAACTAACAACTGATTTATTTTAATAGCTTCATAGTGTTCATGTGTGCAAAATTTCAAATAAATTAAGGAACATTTGATTAGATGCTGGGAGACATCTCATGGAATGAGCGATATTTAATTTTTAATTTATTTTTTTTTTGTCTGAAATTATTAATATTTTATCATATTAATCATATTTAACAATTTAAAATAATAAAAAACTCAAAAAAAAAATAAATCGTTATAAAACGCGAGATCGCGACCTCTAGATATTATTTTAAAAATCCAAAAAAAAACCGAAATTTTTTTGCACAAAAAGGAACAAAATTTGCAGGTATCCCCCAAGAAAATAAAAACTTCGCTTTTTATCTGGGCAGTCTACTGGTCACTTTCGCGAGAAATAGCGAAAAACAGTTTTTTGGGGGTATTTTTTGTTTTGATTAATAAAAGAAGTTTCTTTAACATTGTTGAAAATCACGAAATGCAGTTCAATTTGCTATTGATTAAAGATGATAAAGTTGTTAACATTTAAATTCTAGCTGCTCAAGTCACCGAGATATCGCTAAAAAAACTCGTTAAGCTATTATTTATTCATAACTTTGTGTTATTTTTGGTCTGTAAAAATATTTACTTCAATTAACGACAAAAATGTGGTATGCAGTTGGAATTCAAGGTTATTGTAGTTGACTAAACTGCAAGCATACAAATTATAGATGATCAATTTCCCGAGAAATTGCAAAATTTCTGTTCAAGCTTTTATATATTAATTAATTTATTTTTTCTTTAGTGTCTAAAATAAAGGAACAAAAATCAAGAAACGACAAATATATTGTATGCAGTTTAAATTTTATGTGGTTGAAGGTGTTAAACTACTTTAATCAATATCTTGACTGCTAATTTTCGCGAAAAATTAAGTTTTTTCTACTTTTTTTTTAATTTTGCGATTTCTCGCGAAATTGAGAAGATATGATTTCGATGTTAACTGTTTTGTGACCTGTAAATAAATACAATTAAAACTGCTTACTCATTTTTTGAAGACATTTGAAAAACTTCATTGTCAAAATTTTAGAAAATACAAAAACACAAATTTCGCGATATCTCGCGAATGCGAGCAGCTACGATTTTGCTGTAAACAGTTTTGTGACATTTAATTAAGTAGAAATCGAAGTGCGTTTACACTTTTCGTCGACACTAAAGTCGAACCTAAACATCGCTGAGGCGCACCGTGTGAGGGTGTCTGGCAAGTTTAATGGGCCAACAACCTATTCCATGTCACATCAGAATTATTTTTTTCACTGTAGCACAGTGTTATTTGTGTTTCACTAGGCCTTAAACTCATGATATCAAAACTTGATAAATTTTCGTACATTCTACATAACCTTAACATTCAGAGTGCTTTAAATCAGCTGCTGGTTGACATATCTAAACAGAATAAGATTCAACGGTGTTTAATTAAGTACAAAAACATTTTTTTTACAAAAAAAAAAATTTCACCAAAAAAAAAATTTCCGCGGAACTTTTTTTTTTATTAATTTTTTTTTAATTTACTAATATTATTTATTAATTCATATAAAGTGCTTGCAATAATGTTTTTTACATTGTGTAGGATATATTTTTTTTTAATTTGTTATGTTTAGTTAAATCTTTGGCACAACCAACCGCAATTTTATATCGCGTTTATTTACTAAATTAGTTTCAACTTTATTTAAAGCTTCCGCACTTAGTTTTTAAGATCGTTGATAACTAACAGATTTAAACTTTTTTGTTTTGAGTTTTGTATATAAACAACACATAGATATACTATATATCCCTGACCTCATTTTTATCAATGCAACAACAAAAAAAAATCTAAAATATATTTCAACTTAAAGTCAACATTTTAAAAGGAAAACAATTGTGATATTTCTCTTTTATTTCTGCCGAGCAACTTTATAACAATTTTTCTTTAGAGAATAGAACAGTTGTTAAAGTTTTTATACAATAAAACTTTCTTTAAAAATAATACAAAATATCTATACGCATAAGCGTAGCTAGACCATTATTCTGGGGTGGGCAAAAGCCCCCCCCCTTCCAAAAAAAAAACTTTTTTTATACAAAAAAAAGAAAAAAATATTAAAACAAAACTAAAAAATATATAACAAGAAATGACAATGAAAATGAGAGGGGAAGAAACGGTAATTTTTCAGTTTTTTTGCGTTTAGCTTCTATATAATACAAAGAAACCTAGTCATGTTACATACCAAATGAAAGGTCTTTGGAAAACCCATCTTCGTGTGCAAAGAATGTGTCCAAGCATTTTTTTAGGACATTTTTGTTAATAAGTCGAAAAATATTTACTTTTTTGGCACGTTATTAGCATCACGCGATAGGTATTTTAAATACCTTTAATCTGATACCAAATAGGTCTATATTAATTTTGAGTAAATAGACGTAAATCGTAATTTCCCCCATACAAATCGACTTCTTTCACATCTACCACTAATAGGAAGGTTTATTGCTGCTTGTAAAAGTTTGGATAAATATTCCTGTCAATTTTGGATTTTAGCGTATCAAAGTTTAAAAAAAAAAAAAAAAAAAATCGAGTCCCCCCTTTCTAAGCCCATGTCTATACGAAACAGGGGCGTATCCAGATTTTGGATTTTGGATGAAAAAAAAAAAAATATAATATGTTAAGACGATTTCACTACAGAAAACCCCTTAGATATTAAAATACATTTTATGTAGAACAAGTAGAAAAGAAAAATTCGACTTGGCCGAATCTATGAATACCCTCCACAATGCCCTTTTTAACCCTAGGATGTCTGACTGCCTGGGCAGTGGTAAGTGACTCTACTGGGCCTGGCGAGGCCCTTACAATTTTTTCCCCTTTTAAGCTTTTAATTGATTGCTGGGATTGTGTAGCGTGTAGAAGACTTGTACCACACTAATTCTTAATGCGTGGCTCAGACTTGGGCGTGGGGTGTTGGTGGGTGTTAATGGCGACTCACAGAGGGTTGAAATGTACCAAAAGTGAGGATTAATTCAAAAGCTTAAATTTATCCTACACATTCGTGTGTGGTACTGGGTGAAAGGTAATTAAATTCTACATCATTATTTGCCAAACACTTTTGTTTTTAGTAAATAACTCTATCGACAGTGAGCTGTCAAAGTCAAATAATTTTTTAAAATTTTTCGTGCCGTGCCTAAAACTGAAAATTGAGATATTTTGGGTGCTGATAATTCTTATTAAGCATTCTAAAAGTAATTTTATTAAAATGGAACCATCAACATCAGGTATTTGGCTACATAATTGCATTCATGTTTTTTAGATAAATGTTTTGGAAATATTTTTAATATTTTTTTAAAAAGTGCTCCATATTTGGGGTATTTTCGATATATACACAGAGTTTCAACAAATTTCTTGTTGCGATCCAGCAAATTTTATTAAGTGATATTTTAATATAGTATTTTAGCTTATATATTCCATACCAAACTTTTGCAGAGGCACCGCGTTTTTTTACTTATTAAAATTTTTGTGAAAAAACTCCAGTTGCTAAAAAAAAGCTGAAAAACATATGAGAAAGGGCATTATGGGAGACCCCTTAGTTAGAGGAGATACGGGGTGCGTACGTTGAAAAAAAGTTAAGGATGTAAAAATAATGATAGTTGATCTCACATTTCACCCTCTAGGAGCCAGCATGGAGCGGCAGCAACTGATTTCATTAAAAAAAAATGTGTATGGGGACCACCTTAAGGGTTAGATATACAGGGTAGGTATATTCTAAGAAAATGTTTGGGTTAAAAAAATATTGGGGGTCGGTCACATATTCGACATCTCTAGGGGCACCCTTGGGGCAGTTAAAGCTGTATGAGCAGATTTTATAAAAATGGCATTTTGTATGGGAGCCCCATTATCGAGTGGAGATTCGGTATAAGTATGTTCGAAAAAAATGTTGGGGGGTAAAAATTAATGGGGTCGGTCTTAGTGGATACCACTCTAAGACGCACCATGGGAGTGGTAGGAGCTAATTTCATAAAACAAATTTATAAGAAATAAAAATAAATTTGGTGGGAACCACATTAAGGGTTAATGATAGAGGGTAGGCATATTCTAAAAAAATGTAGGGGTTAAAAAAATATTGGGGGTCGGTCACACATTTGCATTTCTTGGGGCACCCTTGGAGCAGTTAGAGCTGTAGGAGCAGATTTTATAAAAATGGCATTTTATATGGGAGTGGAGATACGGTATAAGTATGTTCCAAAAAATGTTGGGGGGTAAAAATTAATGGGGGTCGGTCTTATTGACTAATACTCTAAGACGCACCCTGGGAGCGGTAGGAGCTGATTTCATAAAATAAATTTAAAAAAAATAAAAAACAATTGTATGGGGACCACCTTAAGGGCTAAAGATAGAGGGTAGGTATATTCTAAGAAAATGTTGGGATTGAAAATATATTTGGGGTCGGTCACACATTTGACATCTCTTGGGGCATTATTGGAGCAGATAGAGCGGTAGGAGCCAATTTTTATAAAAAGGTGATATCTTCTTTTTTAATAAAAAAATATTTTCTATATTTTTTTTTTTCTGTAAAACATTTTTTTTTACTAAATAATGTATAGTTAGTCTAAAAAAATATAAATATTTATAATAAAGGGCTTTTCTGAATTAATTCCCGGGCTTACATATGTTTCAACCCACTGTGCGACTACTCAAAATCAACATGGGCCTCGAAAAGCCCAGTTGAACATCCTAGGGTTAAGTGATAGTAAATTTTCTTACGTGAAAAAATAACAATTTTGATTAAAAATACTTTATTTTGTGTAAAAAAAACGTTTTTTTTAGTAATTTTTGAAAAAAAAAATAATTTACAAAATTTTTTTTTTGAGTGTAAAATTTTTTTTGTGTGTATTTTTTTTTTGTTTTAGTTTAAAAATATTTTTGAGTGACAAAAATACCTTGTAAAATATTTTTGTGTCATACATAAATATTTTTTGAAAAAGATGATCTCTACTTTTCGAAAAATCGAAAAGTGGATCGAAATGAGTTAATTTGGATACATGTTGTAGTGTATAAAAAATTCGGCACAGTGTAATTTAATACACTCACTTGTTTTTCCACTCTTTTTTGTGGTGGGAGATATCCTTAACCCCCTCCCCCTGGATCCACGCCTGATGCATAAAAATATACACCTTTTTTGAATACAAAAAATTTCATAACATAAATAAAGATCTAGTTAGTTTTTATTTTCTACAGAAGTTTTATAGAAGTTGTGGAAAAACAACTTACTACATAACGCAAAATGTTATAACATTCAAACTATGTACAAAAAGTATTTGGATTTATTTTAATATATTATGCAAAACCTTTAAAGTGGTTTTGGTAATAATAGCAAGGAGAATATATGGGGCATTCCTTGCCAATAAGGAAACTTTGAAAATTTTTTTTAAGATTTTCCCAATTTTTTAGTAGTTTTCGAAAATGACCCTTCAGATATTTTTGATGACCCGTTTGTTCATTTACTCAAACTTCTTTTAGTCATAATTTCTTCAAAAATGGTCCAAATTTAATTTTTTTTTTAATACTTTGAAGAAAAATCTAGAATGCGATTTTTAAGTTTTAAAATTTAAATCTCATTTTTGAAAATGTATGTACTCTTTGATTTTTATTTAATATTTTTGTGGAAAACTTCTAACGATTCTACAAAATAAATAGTAATAACGATTATTACTATTTGTTAAAGTTTTTGAAAGTTTTTGTTGTAATTTTCCGATCTTTAAATTAGGTCTTCTGCTCCAATGGTGACAAGACTTTCATTAACTTTTATGCTTTCAACTTTTTTCAAAACAAACTAACACTCTACCTCCCATTTCTAAAATGGGTACCATTAAAAGTGAAATTTTTTAAAATTTGCTTTAACCGCTCCACCTTCCCTTAAAGTGCCGCTATACCAGCCAAATATATGTCCGACCCACAATATTTTTTCAACTCAAACACTTTCTCTGAAAATACATACATTTTTTTTATTTTTTATAAATTCCGGTCCAGTGGAGCATCCTAGAGGGATCATTAGTAAGACTGACCCCATTTATTTTTACCTTCTAAAATTTATTAAAAACATACCTACGCCCTGTGTGGGCTTCTACATAAACAACAGAGAAAATTTTATCAAAATGTAATTTTGAATGGGTAATGGAGATAGGGCGTAGGTATGTCTCGAAAAAATTTTAGAAGATAAAAATAAATGAGGGTCGGTTTCACTAATGACCCCTCTAGGACGCACCATTGGACCGGTAATAGCTGATTGAATAAAACAAATTTAAAAATATTAAAACAAACAATTGAAAGGAGACCACCAACTAAACAACTTTTTAACCACAGTGTATATTATAAAACATAGCTTGTACAATTCAAACATAAGAGTCTCCATAAAACAAAATGAGAAAATAAATGTGCTTCGTTCTTACCTCTACATAAATGATAAAAAAATTTAACAAGTGACAATAAAACAAGTAAATAAAGGAAAACAAATCGGAAATAACAAGAAAAAAAATATACTAAAAAAGTAAAATAGTTTTGTAAAGTTTCTTAATACTGTTTATGTACAAGTTGTAGAATAGATGTGTGGGATTATTTTAACGTTTTTTGAAGATTGTGTTTTTTTTTTTGAAAATTCACAAAATAAATTAAATTTTCCGAACTTTTTGTGTAGCAAATTTTAATATTATTTGTTTTTGTAAACGATTTAAAAAATGGTCAACATGCAATTTAAGCAAAATTTGTTGTTAAATTCTGATTATTTTTTATTTAAAAATAAAAAATATGTTTTATTCGACTTTTTAAAAATTTTAACTTTTATTTTACCTTTACTAATTAAAACTTAAATATTATCATCAAAAGAAAATTATTTTTCTGGCTCAAATTTATTTATGTTTATCAATTTTGAACGTCTTCGCCGACACGTGTTTCGTGTTTGTCAGATTCCGTTGTCAAGACTATTTAGCAAATATGAATTTCGAAACACGCGTCTACTACGTCTTGCAAAAATAAATTTGAAACAGAAAAATAATACCGCTCAACAAATTGAAGGTTTTTGGCTCCGGTTTGAAGTTTCATAGAAAAATGATAAAGCTTTTGACTAGCTGATTCCAAATTTTTCCATCACGTCTAGAATTTTAATTTTAAAAATCGCTATCTTTGCCTTTTTTGAAATCATAAACAGCAGCTACTGGGTGGAATAAAAATTTGGTATAAAGCGTTAGAGTAGAATTGAACTATGATGTCAAAAAAATGTTAACAAAAATTTTAAGTTGTTGCACTATTATTGGCCAAACATGTATTTTAAAAAAACACTGTGAAAAACATAAGAAAAAGCACTATTTTTAGAAGGCTCTAAAACAAAAACCGGATGATCAATCTCTACTGTGTTGAGCTCAAAATTTAGGAAAAAGTTCATTCTTTCTTATAGACTTTTAAAACCATTAAAGATATCTTCCGGTTTATACGAAAAATTACACAGAAAACTTAAATTTTTAAAATGTACGTTTAAAAAAAAAAATATTAAAATATTTCTTTTTTTAGCTTTTCTTTAAAAAATATCAAAATAAAACTAAGGTAAATTTTACAAAAATGATAATTTTAATGGTATCATTTCAAAACGCAAGTGAAACGAAAACGCAAGAATTGGCAACAAATGTTTCCTATGTTGGAGACCATAGACGAATTGTACTATTGCGCTTTATACCAGATTTTTATTCCACTGAATGGCTGCTGTGCAGGCATTCAAGAAATGTAAAAAACGCCATTTTTCGCATTTTTAACCGTGAATAACTACAAATCTAAAGGTGATGGGAAAGTTTTGAGAACAGATTTGGAATAAGGAGATCAAAAACTACTTAAATTGATTATCAGAATTCAAACCGGAAAATGAGTGTTGTGCGGTGTAATTTAAAAAATAAAATTTTAATAACTTCGCTGGTACGTTATCATGTTCGTTCCAATAAAAAAAAAAGATTTTGACAATTTTCAAGCCCTTATATTGGGATTTTGGATTTGGTGTGAATAAATATCTCAATGAAAAATGAAATTGGAATATAAATAAGTTTTAGTGAAAAAACATATAAAGAGAAAAAATATGGAAAAAAAAAGTTGAATGCAAAAAATTTGAGTAAAAAGTATAATTTCATATTGTTCCCTGCTCTATCTATTTCGTTCCTCGTTCTACTCTATTTCATTTCCAATTCCATCTCCTTTCGTTCATGTAAGTTTCATTCCTATCCAAATAATATGCATTAAAGAATTAAAAAATTATATTGTCTTTATCTTATATATACAAAAAGTACCATTTTACGCCACTTTTATCAACTAAGGTACCCCTTTTTACCCAAAAATCTTAAATTTTAATACGTCCCTCTCTTGGGTAATAATTCTTCTGCAGAATAATACACGTCAAATTTTGAGATTCTTTTGTTTTTAGTTTAATATTTGAATAGGTAAAAATAATCTTTTGCCACTTTTTCCCTTAAAATTAAATTTTCAAAAAACCTATTTTTTTTTTTGCTTGGCGATCCTAGATTTAAAATATCAAGTCTCTAAACCATTATTTCGAGAAATATAAGAAGTACCAAATTTACGACCTGGGCAATTCCAAAAATTTTCGCCCCACTGTTCGGAAACATGCCTTTGGACGCCACTGAGAATTTGGCTCATAGATATCCACGTTTATATGAGATATGTTGCATTTTTGGATTTTTAAAATTTGCTGTAGTTTTCAAATTATCGCGGGTCAAAGTTCGACTTTTTTAGCAAAAGTCGAAAAAATACATGACGGTTCACGTGCTCTAACTTTTTAACTAGTAATCCGATTATCACAAGTAATGGCTCATATGAAAGCTTAATTCTTTTTCTTTTACGAAATATTTTCAAAAGCATACGGTTTTTTTCAGAAGTGTTGCAAAAATTCAAAAACATTTTTTTTTTGCGAATATTTAAAAAAACACATCTTCGATTTTTTAAAAAAAAATTTGGTGATAAACAATACTGTTTTGTACAACATATCCAAAATTCAGAGTGGGATCCCAATCAGATAAAAAAATATTCTGGTTTTAGTACAAAGTTCTTAAATTTTACCTTAGAAAATTAAAATTTTATATTTCTTCAATAAAAAAATTTAAATTTTCAAAGAAAATTATACTATTAAAATTTTGAAAAACATTCAAAACATTAGAAATTTAAATTTTCTAAGGGAAAAATATGAGAACCTCGTACTTAAAACAGAATATTTTTTGATCCCATGAAGATCCCACTCTGAATTTTGAATATGTTATACAAAACATTGTTATTTTTCACCAGAATTTTTTTAAAAAAATCGAAGATGTGTTTTTTTAAATATTCGAAAAGAAAAAATGTTTTTGCATTTTTGCATCATTTCTGTAAAAAAAATTGTGTTATTTTAGAAATATTTTCTAAAAGAAGAACCCCAGCTTTCACATGAGCCTAAATTTGTGAAAATCGGGTCATTGGTTAAGAAGTTACAGCTCTTTAAACGTGATGTATTTTTCTTACTTTTGCTTAAAAAGTCAATCTTTGACCCGCCATAATTCGTTAAATACACCAAATGTAAAAAAATGATATATGGTACATATATCATATTTATGAGGGCTATCTATGTTTTAAGGTTCAAATTAATCTGAGACACCATTTCCAAAAATGACTAAAATTTGAGCTAAATTTTCTGAAATGGCCCACCCACGGTGAGCCTCAGCGATGTTCAGGTTGAACTTTAGTGTCGACGAAAAGTGTAAATGCAGTTCGATTTCTACATGATTAGTTGTCACAAAACTGTTTTCAGCGAAATCGTAGCTGATCGCATTCGCGAGATATCGCAAAATTAGTGATTTTATATTTTAAAAAATTTTGATATTGAAGTTTTTTAAATATTTTCAAAAACTGAGTATACAGTTTTCATTGTACTTATTTTAAGGTCACAAAACAGTAAACATCGAAATATTATCTTCTTTAGTTCGCGAGAAATCGCGAAATAACTTTTTTGTCAATTTTTGTTTTTCAACTTTTTCTAGGTTTTTTTCAAATGTTGTGGAAAGCTGATATGCACTTTAATGTGTACGTGATCGAAGGTCATAAGGGTGTTGACATCAAAGTTGTAGGTGTGCACTGTCGCAAGATATCGCGGAATTATTTATATATTTATATATTTCTTATTTTTTTTTATTTTTCAATTTTGCATGTTCTTTTGAAATGGTGTAAAAACGTGGTATGCATTTTTATTTGTACATGTTAAAAAGACAGTAAACTGCTAACACAAAAGTCCTATGTGGTCAATTCTTTAAGGAATCGCAAAGTTAATATTAAATCTATTATTTATAAATCTATTACAATACAAAATAAATGAAAAAAAAAATTTTTTAAATTTTTCGCGATTTTTCGCGAAAATTAGCGTCAATATATAGATTTCAGCAGTTTTACCACCTTCAGTTACGGGCAATTTTAACTGCATACCATATCCTTGTCGTTACTTAAATTTTTTTTTTTTTTTGATACCAAAGAAAAAAAAATAATTTATTATAAAAGCTCGTACAGTAATTTTGCGATTTCTCGGGAAATTTATCGTCTATAATTTTTATGCTTGCAGTTTTGTCACCTCTAATAACCTCGAATTCAAACTGCATACCACATTTTTGTCGTTAATTGAAGTATATGTTTTTACAGACCACAAATAACACAAATTAATGAATAAATAGTAGATAAGCGAGTTTTTTTGCGATATCTCGAAGAATTAAGCAGCTAGAATTTAAATGTTAACAGCCTTATGACCTTTGATCAATAGCAAGTCAAACTGCACTTCGTGTTTTTCAACAATGTTAAAGAAACTTCTTTTATTAATCAAAACAAGGAATACCCCCAAAAAGCTGTTTTTCGCTATTTCTCGCGAAAGTGAGCAGCTATAATTTTTTTGGGGGCAGTTTTAATTTCTTCCAGCATGTTCAAATCAAACTGCTTCCCACTTTTTTTTATCATTTCTAAACAACCGGGTTTAAAATATAATAATAAAAAAAAAAAATATATATATAATTACGCGATATCTCGCGAAATTTAGCACCTACAATTTTGATGTCAACAGCTGTGTGACCTTTGATCAACCACAAGTAAAACTGCATACCATGTTTGTATGAAATTTAAAAAAATCATATATGAAGATAAAAACAAAAATAAAAACAGCAAAAAAGTAATTTCGCGATTTCTCGCGAAATTGAGAAGATATGATTTCGCTGTTAACTGTGTTGTGACATGTAAATAAATACAATTAAAACTGCATACCCAGTTTTTGAAGATATTTAAAAAACTTCATTGTCAAAATTTTAGAAAATACAAAAACACTAATTTCGCGATATCTCGCGAATGCGATCAGCTACGATTTCGCTGTTAACAGTTTTGTGACATTTATTTATGTAGAAATCGAACTGCGCTTACACTTTTCGTCGACACTAAAGTTCAACCTGAACATCGCTGAGGCTCACCGTGCACCTTTAGAAAAAGAATTTCCAATGTACTTTTTTAAAAATATTTTTTCACTAAAGAATACATACAGCATTTAAAATGTCAGTGCCTAGGAGCATTATGTTAGAAAATATAAAAAGTATCAAAAAACACTTTTTTTACACCTCTAGAAACGGAGTTTTTTAAAAATGCTTTACATTCAACATTCCAAAATTCAAGCTACTAAGACCATTATAGGAACAAAAATTACCAAAAGTACAATTTATTACCCCGTTATAAACGGAATTTCCAAAAATTACCTTTTCCAGAATGTTGTTTTCTTCAGCGAAGGATTTTACATTCCAAATTCCAATTATCTAGGAACATTATTTCAGCAAATATTAAAAGTACAAAAAGGACACTTTTTAACCCAGTGAAGAAATGGAATTTCCAAAAAGTACTTTTCCCATTTTTTTTACGGAAGCATTTTACATTCCAAAGTTTAAGTTTCTAGAACCATTACGACAAAAAATATCAAAAGCACCGAAGGTACTTTTTATAAAAGGTACTTTTTATAAAAGGTACTTTTTATAAAAGGTACTTTTTATAAAAGGTACTTTTTATAAAAGGTACTTTTTATAAAAGGTACTTTTTATAAAAGGTACTTTTTATAAAAGGTACTTTTTATAAAAGGTACTTTTTATAAAAGGTACTTTTTATAAAAGGTACTTTTTATAAAAGGTACTTTTTATAAAAGGTACTTTTTATAAAAGGTACTTTTTATAAAAGGTACTTTTTATAAAAGGTACTTTTTATAAAAGGTACTTTTTATAAAAGGTACTTTTTATAAAAGGTACTTTTTATAAAAGGTAATTTTTTAAAAGGTACTTTTTATAAAAGCTACTTTTTAAACAAGTAACTTTTTATACAAGTAACTTTTTTATAAAAGGTACTTTTTATGAAAGATACTTTTTATAAAAGCTACTTTTTATAAAAGCTACTTTTTATAAAAGCTACTTTTTATAAAAGCTACTTTTTATAAAAGGTACTTTTTATAAAAGGTACTTTTAATAAAAAGTACTTTTTATAAAAGATTTTTTATAAAAGATACTTTTTATAAAAGGTTTTTTTATAAAAGGTACTTTTATAAAAAATACTTTTATAAAAGGTCCTTTTTTTAAAAGCAACTTTTTAGAAAAGGTACTTTTTGTAAAAGGTCCTTTTTTATTAAAGGTACGTTTTATAAAAGGTGCTTTTTATAAGAGGTACTTTTTTTAAAAGGTCCTTTTTTATTAAAGGTACGTTTTATAAATGGTGCTTTTTATAAAAGGTACTTTTTTTAAAAGGTCCTTTTTTATTAAAGGTACGTTTTATAAAAGGTACTTTTCATAAAGGTACTTTTTATAAAAGGTACTTTTATAAAAGGTACTTTTATAAAAGGTACTTTTATAAAAGGTACTTTTATAAAAGGTAATTTTATAAAAGGTACTTTTTTTAAAAGCAACTTTTTAGAAGAGGTACTTTTTTTAAAAGGTCCTTTTTTATTAAAGGTACGTTTTATAAAAGGTACTTTTTATAAAAGGGACTTTTTATAAAAGGTACTTTTTATAAATGGTACTTTTTATAAAAGGTACTTTTTGTAAAAGGTACTTTTTATAAAAGGTTCTTTTTACAAAAGGTACTTTTTATAAAAGGTACTTTTTATAAAAGGTACTTTTTATAAAAGGTACTTTTTATAAAAGGTACTTTTTATAAAAAGGTACTTTTTATAAAAGGTACTTTTTATAAAAGGTACTTTTTATAAAAGGTACTTTTTATAAAAGGTACTTTTTATAAAAGGTACTTTTTATAAAAGGTACTTTTTATAAAAGGTACTTTTTATAAAAGGTACTTTTTATAAAAGGTACTTTTTATAAAAGGTACTTTTTATAAAAGGTACTTTTTATAAAAGGTACTTTTTATAAAAGGTACTTTTTATAAAAGGTACTTTTTATAAAAGGTACTTTTTATAAAAGGTACTTTTTATAAAAGGTACTTTTTATAAAAGGTACTTTTTATAAAAGGTACTTTTTATAAAAGGTACTTTTTATAAAAGGTACTTTTTATAAAAGGTACTTTTTATAAAAGGTACTTTTTATAAAAGGTACTTTTTATAAAAGGTACTTTTTATTAAAGGTACTTTTTATAAAAGGTACTTTTTATAAAAGGTACTTTTTATAAAAGGTACTTTTTATAAAAGGTACTTTTTATAAAAGGTACTTTTTATAAAAGGTACTTTTTATAAAAGGTACTTTTTATAAAAGGTACTTTTTATAAAAGGTACTTTTTATAAAAGGTACTTTTTATAAAAGGTACTTTTTATAAAAGGTACTTTCAATAAAAGGTACTTCTTTTACGGCTCTAAGAAACAGAATTTTTAAAAAGTACTTGTTCCAGAATATTGTAGTTCACTATATAAATGTTATTTAATTTTATCCAATTTTCTTAAAGCATTTAATCATATAAAATTTTATCAAATTTTATATAATTATCTTTAAACTTTTTTACTCGAGCTGTGTATTTTATTTTCTTAAAATTGCTAAATTTTAAATTTCATATGATCTTATTTGCGGATTGTCAGTATAACAACATTTATGTACAGAGTACACATTGCAGTTGCTATCGTTATTATTGTTTCTTTTACATACAAAGTTTGTTTAGTTGTTATTTTTGTTGTTTGCTGTTGTTGTTTCGCTTTCATTTTGTTTATTTTTCCCTTTACAAATGTTTTAATATGTTTTCAGTTTGCGCTGAAAAACAAATTTTAGTTTTGGGTCCAATTAAAACTATTTTTCTTGTTTCAGTTGCAGTTGCATGTATAAATGCACTCATTAATGTTTACATATTGTACGAATATTAGGGTGGCAGTTATAATTTTTTTTCTTAATTTATAAAACACAAGGAAGAAAATAAATTTCGTTTAGCCAAATCATTTTTACTCTTCACATTTTAAGAGAATAAAAAAAATAAAAAAAGTGTCCCAGTAGGCAGGTACTGGCATTTGATTGTCAAGGTTGTGGGTTTGATTCTCACTGTGTCATTGTGTTACTTTTTATTTCCCAGCTGGTGAATTAATGTTTTAAGGTTAAATTATTATCTAAAATACAGATCCCAGTAAAATCACTTTTTGGTTTCAAGAAAACTAAAATCAGAAATTCCTCTTTACTTGTTTTTAGTCGTTACATTATGTAGTCAAACTGAGGTAACATCCAGTGTCTCTTTTGGAGTTAGACATTAGCCTTATAACATTATCTTGGCTAAAAATTATTTACATTGTTATAAATAGAGTTTGCAAAACGATTAAAATCCTAATCGTAATCGCGATTAATCGGACCAATTAATCGTAATCGTAATCGACAAAAAATCATTCGATTACGATTAATCATTATCTGTAAAATACACTGGTTTTGTAACGAATTGAAAATGCATAAGATTTTGGTCCAATATTCATTTAATTTGTTTGCAATTTTCTTTCCTTTTTTCTCGTAAATGTTCAAATTTAAAGTAAAATTTAAATTCTGACCTTAAATTTTTTTGTAAAAATATATTCAAAAGGTTTTGGCGGGATTTGTTCAAAAAACTCGAACGTTGTTTGGTTTTGTCGAAAAACGTGATTTTTCAAACTTTGATGTTTGGTTTCCGACTAAAGATGCTTTTGTAAAAGTGTTTAATTACATTTTCCACAATAAGCAGCCCAACAGAAATTTTGTTGAATTGGAAGATTTTGGAAAGTAATCTCGAGTCAAAGAGCCCATCGAAACCACCTGAATTCAGGCATGATTTTCGTATGCGATGTCACAGATCAGAGCACTTCTTGGTAATTCAGATAAACCGCTATTAAGTAAGACGCAGAGAAATTATATATCTCTTCAGCGCTTATTCAAGCACTCATTGTAGAGTTGATTTAAGCGCAATAAAGATGAATGGAAATCTTTTATTTTTCTGCAAAAAATCATAATTTATCATTCAAAAGTGTTAAAGATGTTAAAAATGAAAGCATGTATGAAATTTTATCAAAAAGAATTTTCTATTACATAAAGAAGCTGTCTTGTAAAAATCTTAATTTATTATTTTTGCTGGAAAAAATCGAAAGTTTATAATTTTATTTCTTAAAAATATTAGATTTTGTAATTTTGTACGTTCTAAAATGAAAATTTTAAAAGAGTTTTTAAAAAAGCTATTGAAATTCAAATTATTTAAAAAATTCGATTAATCGATAATCGCGATTAACGGCGATTTTTTTAATCGTAATCGCGATTATGAAATATATCGATTATTTGCAAACTCTAGTTATAAATTTAAATTAATTCAGTGCAAAAATCATATTAACTGAATTTTTTAACATAAATGGCGCAGTCGGAATTACGCAATTCGCTAGATCAATAAACCCTTTGTGTTGTTGTACTAAATTTACCAATTTGATTTTTTCTATCCTCCCACACTTGGACTTGATACTTGTTGCACAGTGTTTAAAAAAACTTTCATTTGTATTCATAAAAAAAACAATGTAAATTTTTATACAAATTATACTAAAGGACAATACATCTTGACCGACTATAGTTTTATTTTTGTTTATAATATTTGTTATTCTACTGTTTTTATTTATTTTCCGTTATTTTATGCGAATGTATTTCTTTCTTATTGACCCACATTTTCTTATTTGTATAAGTTTATTTTGTTTTTGTTGATATTATTCTTGCATTGCAGCTTGTTAAAAATATTTCTTTTTTAGGAAAGAAAAAAATTTTTGCTTTCCTCATTTTCGTTTGTTTGCAAAACTCCATTTTTGAGTAAAGATTTTTGAAAGTTTGTATTTTCTAAAAATTAAAGTTTATTGCAATTTTCTACATAATTTATGCGTTTGTTAAAGTTTTCGTTTAGTTTCTGTTCAACAAAAACAAGAAATTATGCAATTTTGTTATATTTGCAAAAATTTTTCTTTGCAATTAAATGAGAAATTATGGTATTATTTTAACCTATTTGTTGTTGGATTTTAAGTTGAAACATTGTTTTATGCATAAATTTATAAATGGAATTATATAAAATACAATTTTATAAAAAAAAAAACACCTGCGTATTTAAAGCGTACAACTTTTATGCAAATTTGATATATTTTCTATTTAATTCGTTAATTTATGTAAATAAATTAAATATTTTGTAAAGAAATGAATGAGTTTATAATATCAAATTATAAACTGATTAAAAAATATTTATTTAAAGAAATTTTATTTAAGGAAATATAATATTGTGAAAAAGTGCTAAGTCAGGGCAGAGACCACGTTTAGTGAGAAACGACTATCATCTGAGTTGTCTACAAAACAATATAACATTAGACCGGGATTTTTATGTTTGCCGCAAAGTTTTTCTTCCGATTTTATAAGTCACAGTTTTAGACGAATAATTGTTCGATTAATTTAAAATTGCTAATTTTGATTAAAGGATTAATTGCAGAATTTATACCGATTAATCGAATAATAATTATATATGCATAATAATTATATAAGCATACCGGTCGACTCAAAAAGTGATTCTGAGTCGATCGGTATGCTTAAATGTGGGTCTACAACCAATACTTCGGGTAGTTACAAACATCAGCTCAAACTCATTATACCCTGTACCACTGTGTGGTGAAGGGTATAAAAACAGTCATGTTTACTAGAACAATTTCAGACGAATAATTGTTCAATTAATTTAAAATTGCTAATTTTAGATTAATTAATAAAGGATTAATCGAAGAATTTATGCTGATTAATCGAATAATAATTATATATGGGTTTTCAAGAAATATGAATATTTTTTTTTTTTTAAATTTTTAAGTCAAATAAACAAACCAAATGTATGTGGCTGTAGACTGGCATTTTTTTTGTCAACTTTCGATTTTCCGAAGTGTCCGGGCAAATTTTTATTGTCCTAGGTCTAAAATTTATGTTTTTTTTTTTTTTTTTTTTTTTTAAAAAGAAACAACACTCAGGCAATGCTGCCTATCAATTACCAATGTAACCGTGATGCTTCTTTCGGAAAGGGGATAGAAGAGAGATGAAAGATTTTGAAAGATAGAAGGGCTTCAGTATGGCAACACTGTAATTGCGCGTGTTGATAATTTTGAGTACAGTTGTTGCATCGCCATCTGTTATTGATCTGGCGAATTATTTTTGAAGCTGTGTTTATAGCCATTATTTTATTATTTTACTTCGTTGACGTGTAGGCGGTTTTTTCCTATGTTCAAGAAATTTTTAAAAACAAGTCTCAAAATTTCATTCTGCCGACCCTTTTCTAGAGCTTGAGACAATCTTCCATTCAAAACTAATTTGAGCCAAATCCGATCATTTTAAGTCGTGGCGCCCATCAATCAAAGTTTTGGCTTTTACCAAAAACCCTTAACTTTGATCGAAGTGATCGGATTTGGCTCAAATTAAGCTTAAATGAAAGATTGTATCAAGCACTATGAAAAAACCGCCCATTTTGCAATTTTTTTGACAAATTTTAAATGGCGATTTCTCGAAAACCGTTCGACCGATTTTATAAATTTTTTGATATTCGTATTCAGCATGTTCTTATATAACTGCATACAATTTCATATATGACCATATATGCTCATATTTTTACATATATGCAACCATATATTTACATATATGTATCCATATATGCTCATTTTTCACTGGGAGTGCAATTTTTTTTTTTAATTTTTAAAAATCCAAAACTTTGATCGATTACACCACTAAACATCGAAACAGCGACTGGAACGCGACCTTAAACACTTTTTTACAATTGATCTGCTCGCCAAAAATCCGGTCTCCCAACTCAGGCTTAAAACCCATTTGGTCAGTCGCCTTAACCCTTTAAACACCAATTGTCTCTCAATGATTTCTTATTCTCCATAATAAAAAAAAAGTTTTTAGGGGAAAATGGATTATTAAAATACAATTGGTGCTCCAACGGTTAAAGCAACTTGTCAAATGAGCCATAGATCTTAAAGAGCAGTGTTTGTGCTTTGCCCTTGACTTATTTTTAAGTCGTTAGCACATCGGGTTTATTCGATATGAAATGTCAAAAATGTTCGAAAACGCGATTTTTTTTGTATTTCAAATATTTCAAAAATCAGATGTGATGGAAAAGTTTAGAGACCGGATTTGTGGCCAGGAGAATAATTGTAGTGATCTGTATAAGGTGGCATTCCATTTGCTTTACGTTTTTTTTTTATATATTTTTAGCGAAAAAAATCGGTTTTTGCTATATTATTATTATGAGATATTATTGAGAGACAATTGGTGCCCTAAGGGTTAATGCGACAGACCAAATGAATGCAGCATCCTTAAGAAAAGTGCTTAAGCTCTATGAGTTGTCAAAAATGCCCAAAACGGCGATTTCTTTTAAATTTTATCTAAATTTTTTTAAAAACCTGATGTGGTGGTAAAGTTTGGAGACAAGATTTGTGATCACTAGCACAATTGCAATTACCTGTGTAAGGTCGCGTTCCAGTCGCATTAAGTTTTTTTTTCAAAATGTTCAGTAGTGTTATTTAAATTTAATATATTTTTATACCCTCCAACTACAGTATGGGGGTATACTCACTTTGTCATTCCGTGTGTAACGCATCGAAATATCGGTCTAGGACCCCATAAAGTGTATATATTATTGATCAGTGATCGATTCTAAGATATTCTAGCGATGTCCGTCTGTCCGTCCGTCCGTCCGTCCGTCTGTCCGTCTGTCCGTCCGTCCGTCTGTGGAAGACACGATACAGTCCAAAATAAAAGTGATAGACTCCTGAAATTTGGCACATATATGTCTTATGTTCATAGGCTGGTTAAGTTCGGAGATGGGCAAAATCGGACCAGGGGGGAAAAAGTTCCCCCTTGAAGAACTAAACCAACCTCTGAAAAATATCATATTTTTACATGATTTTTTGTGTTTTTTTTTAACAAATCCAACATTTTTATGCTACAAGAAGTTCAAGGTTCTGCATTTGGACCCACGGAATTAGAAAATATCGTTTTACGGTCCGCCCCCCCCCCCTTTTATGGGCGTAGAATATTTTTTTTTTTTATATAATGATAAATTTGTATTTCTTTAGTGCAAAAAGCATAAGAATTATTTTTTTTTAACACTTATTCGAGAGGAATTGTGCCCCCAATTACCACTACCGACCCCCCCCCCCCCCACCCCCAAAAAAAAGACGCCACTGCATTTTTTTTTTTTTTATTTATTTGCATGTTGGAGGGCATAAAAGATTCGGCACAGCCGAATTTAACACTCTTACTTGTTTTAATTCAACTAACATATTTTTGTTCAATATTTTTTAAAAAAATTTAATGAGATAATTAAAACTTCATTAAATTACCATGATAATCCTTTTTTTTTAATGTCATGGCTACGAAAAAAATATACACAAAAATTTTCCAAACGCCAACATGAAACCATTTAAAATAAACCGCAAAACAGCGAAAATATACAATTGCCAGAAGTGGTTATAGAAAATTGCAAAAACATACAACATTACATGAATCTACCAATATTATGCTCGTAATGTTGTTAACTATACAGTGATGGACAAAACAATAGCAGACATTTTATAGAATATATATTTAAACAAATTTCCTTTATCCGCTGGCGCTAAATTTGTTCATCTTTGTAAATATTTGCATCATTAAACTTTTGCATGTATTATTAAATTTTATACAAATTTTCACAAGTAGAAAATAAAATATTATTGTTATCCGCTTTAAATTTTACATTAAATTCCCATTAAATAAATGTGGTTTTATATTCAAATAGAATAAAATTAACCATTTAATTTTTTTTGCTAATAATAAAAATTATAATTTTATTGCTACTAGTTTTTGTCAATAAAAATTCTAGGAACATTTTATGATGGTTTTTGGACAAAACAAAAATTATGAAAAAAACATCTGTGGCTAAAATGACCCATACATTTTTCAAGAAACCTACAACTCTACACAGAAAAAAATACGGAGGAAACAAATTTGAGTAATCGCTTGTTTAAATTTGAAAACAAAAATTGAGTAATTTTTTAATTTACGCAATTAAAAATTTACTTAAAAATTTTAAAAACAATTTAAGTAAATAATTTAATAAAAATTTAACAGTTTTTAATTTTTTTTTTAACTCTCATAGTTTTTTAAATTCTCGTTTAGTTTATAGTTTTTTGTGTATGTATATGAAAGTTTGTAATCGCCTTTATAAAATTTTCCTATGTTTCGAAACATTAATATGTTTGGAAAAGTTTGAAAAAACAAGTCTATTGTTTTTTTTTTTTTTGTAAAAAAATTTAAAACTTTTTGAAACTTTTTAAAAAAATAAATAGATAAATTTTTTTCAAACATTTAATAAATTTTTTATCAAAAATTTACTCAATAGTATTAAATCTTTTACTGGTGCAAAATTGAGTAATTTTTTATTAAATAGTATTAAAAATTTACTCAAATATTTTTTTTTTTATTTTTTTCTGTGTAAAAACTCTAATAAATTAAGACATATTGAAAATGTTAAAAAACGAAATTTTGGTGCACAATTTCCATAAAAATAGTTCTAAATTTTGGCCCAATTTAGTAAAATTTAACTAAAAGTTTGCAAATTTTATAAAATGTAACGAGAATTCGAAGTATGCTCAATAGGGTAACTTTTTGAATTTTTTGCAAATATCAAAAAGTCCATCCCATAGTCGCATAGGCCATGAAAAAAAAAATTTATGAAATGATGTCTTACTTTTTGCGATAGTTAAAAAAGTTCACGCACCAAACGCGATGATGTTTTAAATATAAGTTTTTCTTTTAAGTATAAACAAATTAAATTTAATTGCAAAATATTTAGAATTTTCTTGTATCATTAATATAAAAACAAAATCTCATCAATTGGATGGAGGGCGCGAAACAATCGCGATATTATGACGTTATATCGCGAATTTTTGAAACTAGCTAAATTTTAGTGTCAAGTGGTGTTGCTATGAGGCAGTAATTCTTTTCAGCAACTAAAGATTATAATTGCGGAATTTTGGTGCTTTTTCGCGGATGTTACAAATAAGTTAAATGTTGGTTCCTTCTGATAGATAGTTATGAGTTTGTGATAATTTTCAAATAATTAAGATATGACGTCAAAATCAGTCATAATATAAAGTTTTTAAAACAAAAAAATACAAAAAAAATCATTCTTGGGAGAGTTTTAGAAATTGCATTCGGTGCGTGAACTTTGTCACCAAAATGACCAAAAAAATATATTTTTGTTTTCTGTAGAACATTGCCCATAGCGTGGTGGGATGGACTTTTTTTGTGCAAAAAAAGTTATAACCCTAATGCTAAAGTACAATAAAAACAATATTTTTAAGCTTTTGCGATAATTTTTAAATTTAAAACCATTCAATTTGATAAACTAACACAACAAACCATAATACCATGATTTTTTTTCGCGAAAAACATTTTTGGTTCGCGAAAAATCTTTATTTTCTTGAAAAAATTGGTTCAATACAAATATTTTTAGTTAAGTTACAGCCATCTGGTAAAGCTAGTTCGTGTACACTAAATCCCTTTGTAATATCAGTTTTTTTTTTCAAAGTTATCGAATGTATTAGCGATATTCGCGATTATTTTTTTTATCTTTAAGAAAAAAAAAACTTTTTTTTTTAATTATTTTAAGAATTGCTGAATTTTTATCATCTTAACAATATTGAATATACATCAGTGGTGCCCAAAAAGAGAAACGATAATATAGTGGTAATTTTTAACAAATATGAGAGTGTATTAGTACTATTGCTCTGAAAGAAACAATAACAACAATAAATAATATTTGTTGTTTTTTTATCAAACAAAGCGACATCGACCTGCTTCTTTGAAATATGGCAAACAACTAAGAAGTTTTTTTGTTTTTTACGCTCTCGTATGTTAGTTTCGTTGTCGTTCGGATTGTGTTCGTGTACAAAGCCGATCATCGTCGATCTTTAACAAGTGTTTGGGCATCATTGATATACAAAAAAAAGAAAATTATACGATTTTTTTTGCGAATTTTTTTTTCGCGAAATATTTTTTTAAATTTTTTTTTTTTTTGCTATTAATTATGAAAATGTGTTGAATACGATACATTACAGACACAAAAATTTTATAAAAAATTTTTTTTGCGAATTTTTTTTTTCGCGGATTTTTTTTTTTTGCAAAAACAAAACAATGATTTTCAATATTTATATTTAAAAACTATCCCAAAAGCATAAAAATTTAATTTTTGTAGTACTTTTACTTTGCAATTTTAAATCGCGATAATCAAGAATACGAGCGCGAACTTCAAAAAACGGCTAGCACCATTGAATTTAACGTACCCGAATTAGCTTTACCAACAGAGTGCCCAGCTGTTTAATGTTTGCGACTAGCATAGTGTAATTCTAAAAAATTTAAAAATTTGTTTTCTAAAATGCATTATATATAGTTCCAAAATTAAATTTATTTCTATAGAAATAAAACAATTATTTTTTTAAAAACCAATTTTATAAAAGGAGTATATTGTGTCACTTTAAGTTGCATTTATTTTATTTTTTATTTTCTTTTATCTCTAAATGGAATTGACACATTTAAAGCTGTTTAAATACAATTTCATTTAAAAACTTTTATATCATTGCGGTATATTTTTTTAGATTTTCATGTTATTGTTTTTGATTTCAATAAAAGGTCAAGCATTTAATAAATTTTTATATATATTTCAAGACTAACAAATTTCAAAAAATAAAACAAAAAGAATTGTGTTTTTCTGTTTTTAGTTTATGGAATACTTTTTTTCATTGCACACACACAAAAAATGACACAGTGCAACAATTAATATCGGAATGGAATTAAACCAAAACCAAATGAAGGCTGACATATTCCATAACAGAACTCTCAAGGCATTTTTTTAGTTCAGCGCTAAATTTTTTACAAGCATTTCGAGTTTGTGAACTTTTACTCTTATTTTATAGGTGGCGTATGATTAATATTGTAATTGCCCGAGTAAAAAAGTTCCTATATAGTTGTATATAATTTTATAAACATCATATATGATTAAATAGAATTATATAGAATTTGATGCGAAAAATGAGTCGATAAAACTATATAAAATTTGATCAATGTTTCATATATTTTGATAAATTTTTTATATAATTTTATGCGAAATTTGGACCCCTATTTTTATAAAATAATAGCAAAATTATATAATTAGATATAATTATATAAAAATATATAAAATTGTATAAAACTGTATAAAACTATATAAAGTTACATAAAATTATATCAAGTTTTATATAAATCATAAAATTTTGTTTTAATTATATATAATTATATATAATTTTATGTAACTTTATATAGTTTTATACAGTTTTATACAATTTTATATATTTTTATATAATTATATCTTTTTATATAATTTTGCTATTATTATATAAAAATAGGGGTCCAAATTTCGCATAAAATTATATAAAAAATTTATCAAAATATATGAAACATTGATCAAATTTTATATAGTTTTATCGACTCATTTTTCGCATCAAATTCTATATAATTCTATTTAATCATATATGATGTTTATAAAATTATATACAACTATATAGGAACTTTTTTACTCGGGTGCCTTTAAATAAAAATCATACGCAACGGTGCACTATTAATTTATTTTTAATAATTTGAATATTTAGTAAGTAGGTACTGGACCGATTGCAGCGATTTTCATACCGGTTATAGCTAACTTAATTTCGAGCTTAAGTTTGGACGGTGTAACCCACATGTCAAATAAGGGCATCACCAGGGCCACTAAATATTTGATTGAAGGAATATTAAATTAAGCAGCTATTAACTTATTGATTGGTATAACAATTTTATTCATAGGAGGAGTTTCACCCAAAAAATTTATTGAAACCACGTTTTTCGTGATTTAAATTAGTTTTTAATCTATCAGTTTAATTCTTTACTGAAAATTTTTTTGAAATTTTTATGTGTAAAACTTCTATCGATTCTACAAATTTTGTGGCCAGTAGGATCGTGGATAGCGATTATTACTATTTTTTTAAATTTTTTGAAAAAAAGTTATTGTAATTTTCCAATCTCAAAATCTTTTCAACTGCTCCAATGGTGCGTCATAAAGGGATCACTTTCAAGACCGACCCCCATTAATTTTTACGTCTAAACATTTCTTCGAAACAAACTAATACCCTATCTCCAATTTCTAAGTGGATTCCCACACAAAATGTCATTTTTTAAAATTTGCTCCAACCGCTCTAACTGCCCTAAGAGTGCCCTTAGACCAATAAAATGTATGACCGAACCACAATATTTTTTTAGTCCAAACATTTTCTTAGAACACACCTATCCTCTATATTTAACTATTAAGGGGGTCCCCATGCATTTTTTTTTATTTTTTGTAAATTTGTTTTATTTAATCAGCTTCTACCGGTCCAATGGTGCGTCTGAGAGGGCTCATTAGTGAGACCTACCCCCATTTATGTTTAACCTCCAATATTTTAGTAAAACATACCTACGCCCTATCTCCACTCCCTAAGTAGGCTTCCATTCAAAATTACATTTTTATAAAATTTGCTCCAACTGTTATTTGTATGGGAGCCTACTTAGGGAGTGGAGATAGGGGGTAGGTATGTTTTAAACAAATGTTGTAGGGTAATAATAAATGGGGGTTGGTCTTGCTAAAGACCCCTCTCGGACGCACCATTGGACCGGTAGAAGCTGATTTAATACAACAAATTTACAAAAAATAAAAAAAATTGTATGGGGACCGCCTTAACAGTTAAAGATAGGGAGTAGGTGTGTTCTGAGAAAATGTTTGGACTAAAAAAGCATTGTGGGTCGGTCATACATTTGATTGCTCTAAGGGCACTCGTAGGGCAGTTAGAGTGGTTAGATCAAATTTTAAAAAATGTCATTTTGTGTGGGAGCACCCTTAGATATTGGAGATAGGGCATTAGTTTGTTCCGAAGAAATGTTTAGACGTAAAAATTAACGGGGGTCGGTCTTAAAAATTACCCCTCTATGACGCACCATTGAAGCTGTATAAATGATTTTAAGTTTGGAAAATTACAATAAAATTTTTTCAAAAAATTTTAAAAAATAGTACTACTAATAATCGTTATTCCACGATTCTACTGAGAAAAAAAAATTGTAGAATCGATAGAAGTTTTACACAAAAATATTTCAAAAGTATTAAAGAGTACATACATTTTCAAAAATGAGATTTAAATTTTATAACTTAAAAATGGCACACTATAAATGCCACCAGGGCATGATAGATGCACTTTTAAGAATTTCTTTTAATTTAAAAAAAAAAAAAAAAATGCAATTGGGACCATTATTGAAGAAGTTATGAGTAAAAGAAGTTTGAGTAATGAAATAAACTATCTAGTTTTAAAATTCAATATCTTTTGAACGGGTCATCAAAAAAATCTTAAAATTTACCACGAAGTTTTCGAAGGGCAATAAAAACTGTAAAAAAATTGGGAAAATAAAAAATTATTCAAAGTGTCCGATTTGACATGGAAAGCCCCATACGAAATAATGGTGTACGGATATTCATGATCCTTGATCGATTTCCAGATGATCTAGCGATGTCCAACCGTATGACTGTCTATTGAAAACACGCTAAATTTTCACTTTACTGAGGCTGCTTAAGTTTGGCATACATGTTGGTCATTTACCTGATCAGGTTGGTATTGCAATTCAGCAAAAATTGGTCCAGCGTTTCAAAAGTTCTAATCAAAATTGTTAAATTTTTTCACATTAGAAAATTATCTATTACAAAGGCATTGTGGAGGGTATTTATGAATTCGGCCAAGTCGAATTTAACTTTTCTACTTTTTTTTGACAATAGTTTTTTTTTGAGTGTAGCATTTTATTTCCTTTTTTTCTGTATATTATAAATCCCATTCAATCTCAATTGCAAAGCATTGATTTTTTTTTTCCTTCAAATAGGGCATTTAAAAGAACAAAGTTTTTACAATTGATGTTAACTAAACATACCCAGCAGAAATAAATCGAGATTTTGGCGACACAGCATCTGTTTATAGCATACCGTAGCGCATCCAAAGAGCGCTCTTAGGGATGCAGTAAAAGGAAGGGGAAAAAATTTTAATTTTTTTTTAAGTTTTTTTATATAAAACTTATAATGTGTAATTATTTTTTGATAAAATTTCACACTTGCTTTCCTTTTTAATATTTTTAACACTTTTTGAATAAAAAAACATGAGTTTTAGACAAAGACACATGATTTCACTGCATCATTATTGCGCATTAATCAGCGCTGCAAAGAGCGCTTCAATCATAGCATCTTTGACCGCTGTTCACAAAAAAAATCCCATAAAAAATGTGAAAATGAAAATTTCCGATATTTTTTTGATGTTCACTTCCGATTTTTTTTTTCATTTTGTTTCACATAAATAAAGTTTTGTAAAGTAAAACGAATGAATTTTTTTGTTATATTTTTTAAATTTTAGTTATTTGATTTCAATATTGAATTTACAGCATCTTTAGTCTGCTTAAATAAGCTCTACAAAGATACATGAATTCACCGCATCTTTAATCTGCTTAAATCAGCGCTAAAAAGATACATGAATTTACAGCATCTTTATTCTGCTTAAATCAGCGCTCTAAAGACACGTGATTTCAGTGCATCTAAAGAGCGCTGTTTCTGTGTATCCAACTAGCGCTCTAAAGTGGGACATCGCCTTAGGGAATCATGCATGAATTCAGCGCAATTGGATGCGCTCCTTTACTCAAGTTCCCCTTCCAAAAGCTGCTGAACGTTCAGCAAAATTTCTGCTGGGTAGTTTAACTACTACAACAATGTTCAACTGCTAAGCCTAATACTTGACCTCAAAAAAGTTGATGCTAAATTCAAAGCAAATAAACGTTTTATATTTGTTTGTGTGAAAACTATTGTAAATTACAACTAACAAAAAAACAAACTACTAACAAACTACTGTAAAGTTTATGAAAATGCAAAAAGAAAACAAAAAAAAAAAAAACAAAAGGAAAAACGTATAAATGAACAAATAAAAATGTAAATGATATGGCTTGAAAAAAAAATAAAAAAAAAATTTTGAGAAAAATTTACCAAATTGAGAATTTTTTTTACAGTAAAACATTCAATACAATTGGCCTTGGCAAGTACATTGATACTATTCACAAAGCAAACAAAATTATTGCAAAATACTTTATTTAAAAAAAAAAAAAAACTTTCTGCGAAATAAGGGGCTTGTAACAGGCTCAATTTCGTTCGGATTTGGAAAAAGTGATTTACTCGAAAAATGTAAAGCGAATATTCTCAAGATAAACTTTTAAAAAAATTACAATTATATATTTTTGAAATAGTAAAAACAGAATTAAAAACAAGTGAGAGTGTTAAATTCGGCTGTGCCGAATCTTTTATACCCTCCAAAATGTAAAAATATAAAAAATAAAAAATTGTCAGGGGCGTTAGTTTTGGGCGGGGTGTTGACAGCACCTTCCCATCCCGATAAATATAACAAATGTTTCCTTTATTTAACAAAAATACAAAAAAACATGAAAAAAAGTGTATTTTTTCAGAGGTTGGTTTAGTTCTTCAAGGGGAAACTTTTTTCCCCCTGGGCCGATTTTGCTCATTTACGAACATAACCTGCCTAATAACATAAGACATATTTGTGACAAATGTCTGGAGTCTAGCTCTTTTATTTTGGACTGCATCGTGTTAACTACAGACGGACAGACGGATAGACGGACGGACAGACGGACATCGCTAGAATGTCTTAGAATCGATCACTGATCATAAATATATACACTTTATGGGGTCCTAGACCGATATTTTTATGCGTTACACACGGAATGACAAAGTGAGTATACCCCCATACTGTAGTTGGAGGGTATAGAAATATTGCGTATTATTTTTTTTTAGCTGTTTAAAAATTGATCACAAAAAGACTGCATCAGTTCGTTGGTGACTATTGTATTGGAATGACGTATATATTTGTGTCTCTTACTTTGTTTTACAACGAGTGTTTATTTTTTCTCAACTAAGAATTGTTCTTGTCTTTTATGGCAAGACCTTTTAAGCGCAAAAGGGGTAATTATTGGACCCCTTTGCAGGCCCTTGATGATGATGGAGATCCAATGGACTCAGATGAGACGACGGAAGCTGTAATTAAAAATGTTAAGGAACATATTCCGCCAATAAAAGTTTTGGGTCAGGGTGGTGATTTTATTCACAAAATATTGACTGAAAAAGGTATTGTAAATAATCGACTAAAAAGAATGTCAATTGGTACAAAAATATTTTGTGATACAATAGCATCATATGGTGTTGTTAAAACTTTGTTAAGTGAAAAAAACTGTCAATTTTTTACACATGATATAAAATCTGATCGTGTATTTAAAGTGGTTTTGTTTGGCCTTGAAACTAAAACAGAAGAGCAAGTAAAAGCAGAATTAACTTCTCGTAATTTACAGTGCACTCAGGTCAAACGCGTTGACAAAACATATGAAAACTTTGTTGATACAATTTACATTGTTTCTTTTGTAAATGGTTCTCTTAAATTAAATGATCTAAGAAGAGATCATAAATGTATTTTTCGTACAATTGTTAGATGGGAGTACCAAAGAAAAAACAAAACAGAATTATACAATGTCATAACTGCCAAATGTTTGGTCATGGCGAGAAAGGTTGTTCTGTAAGAACTAAATGTTCAAATTGTGCTGGTAAGCATAAAACAGTTGATTGTAAAGCTAACACTGCAAAATGCGCCAATTGCAATGGTAATCATAAATCATCTGATCTCACTTGCCCAAACAGGGAGATGTATTTGGAAATAAGAAGCAAGTTTACAAACAAAAAATCAAATAATAATGTTCGAAGGTCAAATAATAATGTGATCTCATAAAATACCACTCAATTTCCTCTCTTACCCAAACAAAGAGAAGTACAACAACCACATATTAATCAGGAAGCAAATGCATCTCATAATCAAAGAGTAGTACAACAATCCTATGTTAATCTGGCAGCTAATGCATCCCAAAATCTTCCACATAACAACAACAACTTTAATAAAAATGATTTATTCACCATTGAAGAGATAACTCAGCTTTCGATGGAATTAATAAATAAATTAAGAGATTGTACATCTAAAGAACAACAGTTTAATGTTTTAACAGAACTTACTATTAAGTATTTATACTCAAATGTTAAATAATGAATACGCAAATGAAAATAATGTATTGGAACGCAAGAAGTATCCGCGGCAAAATAATAGAGTTTTTTAATTTAATTATTCATAAAAATATTGATATTTGTTTAATTACTGAAACCTGGTTGGATAGTGATTCAAAATTCTCACATCCTATGTTTAATTGTCTGCGCATCGATCGTCCAAACAGACGAGGTGGTGGTGTGGCAATTATTATTAAAAAATCAATTCGTTTTCAACAACTACAGTCCGTCAGAACTAATATTATTGAAAATGTAGGAATTGATCTCTCGTTAGTTCAACTTAATTTAAAAATATTTTGTGTTTATTTTCCAGGTGGAAGAAATTCATCTGACAATTTACCAATTTACAGACGTGATATAAGAAAGCTGCTAAGTATTCAAGGAAATTTTATATTATGTGGGGATTTAAATAGTAAGCACCGCGATTGGGGATGCTTTAGAGCAAATTGTTATGGTAATTTACTTAACGATTTGACTTTTCATTTCCCTTTTACTATAATGTTTCCAAATAGTGCAACACGAATACCAACTTCTTCGGGGTCCCGTCCTTCAACATTAGATCTTGTTCTTACAAATATCCCGGAGTATCTAACCCAACCTGAAGTTTTAAATACACTCTCATCCGATCATCTACCTGTTATATTTTTACTTAATGCCTCTGTTTCTTCTTTGGGAAATATGAAGCTAAATTTTAATAAAACCAATTGGAGAAAATACTCTGAAAAACTTGATTCATTACTTCCCATTGCTCCACCTAACAGAGATAACATTTCCACAGTGAATGAAGTTGATGAAATGGTTAACACATTTTCTAATGCTATCCTTAGTTCTATCGAACATAGTACTCCTGTTATTCCAAATTCACATACGAATTTTATAAGATTACCAAGCGAAATTATCAACCTTATTAGGGAGAGAAACTATTATAGACGTCAGTGGCAAAGATATAGATGGACAACGGATCTCGAATGTTTCCAATATTCCCTCATTAGTGGATCAAAGTAGGGCTATAAATACTGATTCCGATAAAGCTAATGCGTTTGCAGAATTTTTTTTTCAAAATCATCATGTTTCAGACAACCTTGGTTGTCAGGCATTAGAACAACAAGTCGATAACGTGCTAATTCATAACAGTTCTCTTAACTATATTACACCCGACTCAGAATACATTTCAGTAGATACAACAAAAAGTTTATTAAGAAGTCTTAAACCACGAAATTCTTGCGGATTAGATAGCATTAAAAATGAGTTTTTGAACAACCTCTCAGTTTGTGGAATAATATATCTAACATGTATTATAAATTCTTGTTTAAAGCTTCAGTATTTCCCAACATGTTGGCGAATTGCAAAAGTAATTCCTATTTTAAAACCGGGAAAGCCCAATAATGAAACGGGTAGCTACCGGCCTATTAGTCTACTCAGTAGCCTGGGAAAAATGTATGAAAAAATTTTAAAAGAAAAATTATTTCTTTTTATTGATGAAAAAAATATTATTCCCAAGGAACAGTTCCGGTTTCGTCCCTTTCATAATACAACACAACAAATCAAAAGAATTTCGAATTACGTAAAAAATGAGCTTATAAACAAAAAGTCTACTGCTATGGTACTTTTAGATGTGGAAAAGGCTTTTGATACCGTATGGCATAAAGGCCTTGTATATAAATTAATTTCCTACGGTTTTCCGTCATATCTGGTAAAAATCGTACAAAGTTTTTTGACAAATCGTAGTTACAATGTTTACATTAACTCTTCATACTCAGAAAACTACAATATCGATGCTGGTGTTCCTCAAGGCTCTGTCTTGGGGCCTTTGTTGTACATTTTATATTGTGCAGACGTTCCTAAAAGTCATGTTTGTAACTATGCTTTTTATGCTGACGATACTGCAATTTACTGCTCTGATGTATCACCACAACCTATTCTTGATAATATACAGCATTCTCTTAACAGCCTTTTTCAATACTTTGTTAATTGGAAAATTAAATAAATGCTGGAAAATCACAAGCTATCTTTTTTACAAGAAAAAGAAGTTCTTGTAACCTACCCAGTTCAAATTTATCTTTAAATGGTGTAGATATTCCCTGGTCTAACAATGTTAAATATTTGGGAGTTTTTCTAGACCGACGATTAACTTTTAATGAACACACCAATCATATAATCAAAAAATTTAATATTGCCATCAAAATGTTATACCCTGTTATTAATAGAAAGTCCAATCTCAACACCCAAAATAAAATAACTATTGTCAAGACAATTTTTCAGGCTATAGCTCTATATGCATGTCCAGTTTGGGGAACATGTGCAGCAACACATGTTAAGAAAATCCAAATCAGCCAGAATAAACTTCTTAAAATGGTTATGAATTTGCCTTGGCACTATTCTACACAAAGATTACATCGTCTTTGTAATGTAGAATACATAAATGTGCGTATTCAAACTATAATAAACAAATTTCAAACTTCGTGTAATCATTCAAACAATGATTACATTTCCAATTTATATTAGGTAAAAACTAATTTTTCATTATATATATATCTATATTTTTTTTTTTTTTTTCTTGTATGTACTATACATTCCTTCCTTTAATGATTTATTGAAGGTTTTTATGCTCAAATTTATTTTCCTTCTCCGATAAAAATTTATTAAAATTCATTTGCGTGTTCTTAAACTAATAAATATTGTTATAGATGTAAGGCAGCTTTAACCATCTCTCTTAAGATTTATTTTGTATATGTTTTATAAAAATGATTTTGAAAATAAAAAAAAAAAAAAAAAAAAAAAAAAAAAAAAAAAAAAAAAAAAAGAAACCCGACTGCATTTTTTCTTTAAACCAACTTTAAGGCTTTTTTTCCTGATCCGATTTTGCCCATTTCCGAACTTAACCGACCTATGACCATGAGACATATTCGTGCCAATTTCCAGGAGTCTAGCTTTTTTATTTTGTACGGAATCCTGTTTTTTACAGACTGATCATGCGCTGGTACAATTGTGCGGAAAAGGGGAAATCCCCCCCCCCCCCCAGACAAAATTTTAAAAAGTAAAAAAGAAAGAAAAAGACGAAAAAATTAACAGAAGGAAATTTTCTAAAAAATTTTCTCAAAAAAAAAAATTACAAAATCCGAAAATTTTTCATACAAAAAAATTTAACGTTTTTAAATAAATAATCTGAAAATTTTTAAAGGACTACATCTGAAAATGTCTGTGAAAAAATATCTGTCATTCTAAAATTTCTTATTAAATTAAAAAAAAACTTGTTGTTTGAAAATGTTTTTTTTAACATGATAATGTTTTTAGGCAGGTGTCTAATTTTAAAAAAGTTGCAGGACCCCACCTCAGTTTGACTATATAAGCTAAAAATTAACGGAAAAGAAAACAAGAATTAATATTTTCATTTCCTTGAAACCAAAAAAAAAATCGTTTTTCACCAGCGGTGAATAAAAAGTAACATAATTATTTTTCAACAAAATTTCTTTTTTTCATAAATTTTTTTTCCACAAGTTTTTTTTTTTCATAATTTTTTTTTTCCATAATTTTTTTTTTTTTCATTAGTTTTTGCTTTTTCGTCAAAAAAAAAATTTTTTTTCATCAATTTTATTTTCAGGAATTTTTTTTTTCCATCAATATTTTTTTTTATCAATTTATTTTTTTTATAAAGTTTTTTTTCACCAATTTTTTTTTTTATCAATTTTTTTTTCATTAATTTTTTTTTTCATTAATTTTTTTTTTCATTAAGTTTTTTTTTCAGCAATTTTTTTTCATCAATTTTTTTTTTCATCAATTTTTTTTTCATAAATTTTTTTTTTCATAATTTTTTTTTCATCAAATTGTTTTATCAAATTTTTTATTATCAATTTTTTTCTGACCAAAATTTTTTTTTTTTTTTATATTTTTTTTTCATCAATTTATTTTTACAACAAAAAATTTTTCTTTTCATCAAAAAAACTCATCAAAAACTTTTTTTCATCAACATTTTTTTTCATCAAAAATTTTGGGTTCATTAAATTTGTTTTAAAATAATTTTGTTTTTCGTGAAAAAAAAAAATATTTTTTTTTACCAAAACTACTTTTTTACCAAGTCTAAGCTTTTCGCAGAAAAATTTTCCATTTGTTTATCAAATGTACGTAAAACAAGTGAGAGTGTTATATTCTTTGCGAACTTTATACTGTTGCTCAAAACATTAATTCATGATAATGTTTTGGGGAAGATATGGGTGTACTTGCCAAAGCAAAGTTTTTTTTTAGAAAAAATGATGTTACATTACTTTGCTATTCCATGCACAAAAAATTGAAATATCAGTCGAGGAGACCCCATTAAAAAACCAAAAGAGCTGTACATTTCTTAAATGAGTGCAAAAATAAGTGCAAAAAAGTGTTTTTACATTTTGGA
The DNA here is from genome assembly GCA_963921195.1 of Pegoplata infirma. Lineage (NCBI taxonomy): Eukaryota > Metazoa > Arthropoda > Insecta > Diptera > Anthomyiidae > Pegoplata > Pegoplata infirma. The sequence continues at coordinate 48,181,857 of OY992537.1, read as the reverse complement.
GAGTATAAAAGATTCGGCACCAAAGAATATAACACTCTCACTTGTTTTATGTACATTTGATAAACAAACGGAAAATTTTTATGCGAAAAGCTTAGACTTGGTGAAAAAGTAGTTTTGGTAAAAAAAAAAAAATATTTTTTTCACGAAAAACAAAATTATGTTAAAACAAATTTAATGAACCCAAAATTGTTGATGAAAAAAAATTTTGATTAAAAAAAGTTTGTTGATGAATTTTTTTGATGAAAGGAAAAATTTTTTGATGTAAAAAAAAATTGATAAAAAAAAAATATGAAAAAAAAAATTTTTTTTTTGTAAGAAAAAATTTGATGAAAAAATATTGATGAAAAAAACATGATAAAAAAAAATTTATGAAAAAAAAATTTTGATGAAAAAAAAAAATTTGATGAAAAAGCAAAAATTGATGAAAAAAAAAATTTATGAAAAAAAAAAATTGATGGAAAAAAAAATTTATAAAAAAAAAAATTTGATAAAAACAAAGTTGATGAAAAAAATTTGATAAAAAAAAATTGATGATAAAAAAAATTTGATGGAAAAAAAAATAGTGAAAAAAAATTGATGAAAAAGCAAAAATTAATAAAAATTATTAGATGGAAAAAAAAATTTATGGAAAAAAATTTATGAAAAAAAAAAAAAATTGATGGAAAAAAAAATCAATTTTTTTTCTTTCATCATTTTTTTTATCAAACTTTTTTTTTCATTAATTTTTTTTCATCATTTTTTTTTTATCAAAAAATTTTTTTTTATTAATTTTTTTTTCGTCAAATTTTTTTTTCATAAAATTTTTTTTTCATCAAATTTTTCTTCATCAAATTTTTTTTTTCATCAAATTTTTGATGAAAAAAAAAATTTTGTTGAAAAATAATTATGTTACTTTTTATTCACCAGCTGGTGAAAAACGGTTTTATTCACCACAAGGCGAATTATTATCCAAGTAACAAACCCAAGTTATTAAAATTTATGGTTTCAAGAAAATGAAAATAGTAATTCTTGTTTTATTTTTCGTTAATTGTTAGCTTATATAGTCAAACTGAGGTGGCGTCCGGCAACTTTTTTAAAATTAGACACCAGCCTAAAAACATTATCATGTTAAAATATCTTTAAATCTAAAACAATTTGGTAGTCTACAGCATGTAAAACTATTTCTGAAAATTTATTCAGAATGTCTTAGGATCGAAAAATTTTTGTTTAGAGAAATGTTTCAGAAAAAAAAGTACTTAAATTTTTGAGAATTTCAGATTTTTCTATAAGAAAAATGTCTCAGAATCTGAGACTTTTTCTATAAGAAAAATGTCTCAGAATCTGAGACTTTTTCTATAAGAAAAATGTCTCAGAATCTAAAACTTTTTCTATAAGAAAAATGTCTCAGAATCTGAGACTTTTTCTATAAGAAAAATGTCTCAGAATCTGAGACTTTTTCTATAAGAAAAATGTCTCAGAATCTGAGACTTTTTCTATAAGAAAAATGTCTCAGAAACTGAGACTTTTTCTATAAGAAAAATGTCTCAGAATCTGAGACTTTTTCTATAAGAAAAATGTCTCAGAATCTAAAACTTTTTCTATAAGAAAAATGTCTCAGAATCTGAGACTTTTTCTATAAGAAAAATGTCTCAGAATCTGAGACTTTTTCTATAAGAAAAATGTCTCAGAATCTGAGACTTTTTCTATAAGAAAAATGTCTCAGAATCTGAGACTTTTTCTATAAGAAAAATGTCTCAGAATCTGAGACTTTTTCTATAAGAAAAATGTCTCAGAATCTGAGACTTTTTCTATAAGAAAAATGTCTCAGAATCTGAGACTTTTTCTATAAGAAAAATGTCTCAGAATCTGAGACTTTTTCTATAAGAAAAATGTCTCAGAATCTGAGACTTTTTCTATAAGAAAAATGTCTCAGAATCTGAGACTTTTTCTATAAGAAAAATGTCTCAGAATCTGAGACTTTTTCTATAAGAAAAATGTCTCAGAATCTGAGACTTTTTCTATAAGAAAAATGTCTCAGAATCTGAGACTTTTTCTATAAGAAAAATGTCTCAGAATCTGAGACTTTTTCTATAAGAAAAATGTCTCAGAATCTGAGACTTTTTCTATAAGAAAAATGTCTCAGAATCTGAGACTTTTTCTATAAGAAAAATGTCTCAGAATCTGAGACTTTTTCTATAAGAAAAATGTCTCAGAATCTGAGACTTTTTCTATAAGAAAAATGTCTCAGAATCTGAGACTTTTTCTATAAGAAAAATGTCTCAGAATCTGAGACTTTTTCTATAAGAAAAATGTCTCAGAATCTGAGACTTTTTCTATAAGAAAAATGTCTCAGAATCTGAGACTTTTTCTATAAGAAAAATGTCTCAGAATCTGAGACTTTTTCTATAAGAAAAATGTCTCAGAATCTGAGACTTTTTCTATAAGAAAAATGTCTCAGAATCTGAGACTTTTTCTATAAGAAAAATGTCTCAGAATCTGAGACTTTTTCTATAAGAAAAATGTCTCAGAATCTGAGACTTTTTCTATAGTAATAATATCTCAGAATCTAAAACTTTTTCTTTAGGAAAAATATCTCAGAGTCTGAGACTTTTTCTATGGGAAAAATGTCTCAGAATCTGAGACTTTTTCTATAGGAAAAATGTCTCAAAATCTGCGAATATTTCTATAGGAAATATGTCTCAGAATTTGAGACTTTTTCTATAGGAAAAATGTCTTAGAATCTAAAACTCAGAATCTTAGACTTTTTCTATTGGAAAAATGTCTCTGAATCTGAGACTTTTTCTATAGGCAAAATGTTTCAGAATCTGAGACTTTTTCTATAGGAAAAATGTCTCAGAATCTGAAAGTTTTTCTATAGAAAAAATTTTGCAGAATCTGAGACTTTTTCTATAGGAAAAATTTCTCAGGATCTGAGGCTTTTTTTATAGGAAAAATGTCTCAGAATCTGAGACTTTTTCTATAGGAAAAATGTCTCAGAATCTGAGACTTTTTCTATAGGAAAAATATCTCAGAATCTGAGACTTTTTCTATAGTAATAATATCTCAGAATCTAAAACTTTTTCTTTAGGAAAAATATCTCAGAGTCTGAGACTTTTTCTATGGGAAAAATGTCTCAGAATCTGAGACTTTTTCTATAGGAAAAATGTCTCAGAATCTGAGAATATTTCTATAGGAAATATGTCTCAGAATTTGATACTTTTTCTATAGGAAAAATGTCTTAGAATCTAAAACTTTTTCTATAGGCAAAATGTCTCACAATCTGAGACTTTTTCTATAGGAAAAATGTCTTAGAATCTGAGACTTTTTCTATAGGAAAAATTTGTCAGTATAGTTTTGGTTCCCGACCGACAAAGTGAGTATGCCCCCATACTGTAGTTGGAGAGTATAAAAAGTTCTAAATAAAAAAAATTACATCCTCAACAATTTTCTTATCCCTTAATAAGTGTTATTGTCTCAAGTGAATTATAATTAATGTTTTAAGAAAACAACCAATTAAAAACTTTTAAGAAATATTTACTTATGCCAACACTAATATTTTTTTTTTGTATTTAAACTTTAACATAAAAAATCAACAAATAAAAAAAAAAACACAAGAAGAAACTATTCAAACAATTTTACACAAAACTTAACGCCAATAACAATTCAGCACCACTAAAGAAATCGATAAAATGTGTTGATAACAACAAAACCGAAAAAGAAGTAAAAACTTTTTCAGCTACTTGCATTTATTCTGCATTGAATGAAGTCAATTTATTTTCTTTCTTTTTTCTTTCATCTTAAGAAAAATTACAGTTGTACTACTTGAATTTCTACTTCAAATTTACATTACATTTCAACTTTTTAATTTGCTGAAGTTGCCAGTTTTTCGTTTTCGTTTACTTACTGCTACTTAATGCCTGTAATTAAAATTATTAACTATAATAAATAGTTTGTGATTTTTTATGAAAGTTTTTTGTTTTTTTTTTTTTTTGCTTGTGCTAAATATCTGCTAGGCATATAAATAGTAGGGGCTCATAATTTCCCATCGTTTCTATTTCCGTTTCTAGTTTTTCTTTACATTTTGACGGGAAAGGCAGAAAAAAAATCTTACATCATTTCCTATGTCATATTTACGCTGCTATTTTATTGCTACTTAATGGTAATGTTGAAAATGTATCTACTTTTAAACATTAGGGATGTAACTTAATTTAAAAGAAAATTTAGTTTTTTTTTAACTTAACATTTAAAATTTGTTTATACACTCCCCATAGGGCAGGCAAGGATGCAGCTCTGTGTAGGAATTTTTAATTAAAACAAATTTTCTTAAAAGGAAATTCAGAATGAAAAAAAAAGATTAACAAAAAAAGTTCCTGCGAATTTTGTACTATTACCTAAAACAGTAAATTATGATAATGTTTTGCTGAAGATATGGCTGTACTTGCCAAATATTTTTTTTTACATTTTACAGGGTACAATATAATCGGCCTAGATGCATTAAAACTCTCACTCCCTTTTTATACTTTAGTTAGTAGTGAAACAAATTGATTTGGTGAAAAGTAATTTTAATGAAAAAAAGTTTTTTGATGAAAAAAAATGTTTTTGGTAAACAAAAAATTTTAATAAAATAAAATGTATGAAAAAAATATTTCGTTTTAAAACTTAAAAAAAAAAAAATATTTACTCTTCCCGGGTAAAAATAATTTAATATGATCTTATATACTTTTATATAGTCATATTATTTCATATATGATCATGTGTGACACTATGTATTGCAAGATAAATTTATATAATACTAGCTGAGTACCCGGCGTTGCCCGAGGAATAAAAATTCAAAATTTGAATTAATAATTATGAAATTTGTGTTAATTTTTTTTTTTTCTAAGAACAACATTTTTTAAAACTAAAAAAAAAATTTAAGAAATCTATTTTTATTGAAAAAAATTTAAAACATTGACGAAAAATATTTTCCCCAAAATCTAATGATAAAAATTTTATTAATCCTTGTAAAGGAATCAAAGTATTTTGATTTGCATTGGATATTTTATTTTAATAAAAATTTATTTCCACAGTTAATATTTTTCTTACTTTGAACATAAGAAGTAAAGATACTGTTTATAGTGAAAAAAGTCTTATAATTTTTCCAAGGGGAAAGTCTCAAATCCTAATAATATTTCTATTATCAAAGAAAATTTTAACACGGAATGTGTTAAACTGACAATTGTCAAGTTGACCCCAGTGTTTTTGTCAACTTGACCCTACGTATGTGAAACATTCTCCCATCAGAGATTTAAGTTATCAGGAAGGGGAAATCTAAAAAAACGAAATATTGTTATGTATTCATATCTGAATTATTTTGATAGAATTGCCTTTTAATTAAAACCCCCATGATATTTAGTTTTCCAAACCCAATAAGTACCAGATTGTACAAAAAACGAATTGAAAACAAACCACAAATAATATCAAACTGTTGCTCGGTTTTTGAAACAAAAAAAGTAGTTTTTTTTTTTAATTTCGTCGATTACCGGGCAAATTATGATTGTTTTTGGTCTAAAAATTTCATGTTTAAATTTTTAGCCAAATAAGACAAAATTAACCTGTGACTTTGGGTGGTTTAAATTTTGGCCCAAAAAAAATTTTGCCATACAAACAAAAAATTTAATTTTGGAGGAATAACCCCTTCCGCTTCAAAATTGGCTTAAAAAAAATTTTTAAGGTTCTTGGGGTACTACTTCTATTTATTTTGACTTGAAAGAATTTTAGCTAAGATATATCCACAAAAAAATATAATTCCTATCTGTGTTATCTTTATAGTGTTCTTAAATGTATCAAAAAATCATAAAAAATAAGTTTTTACACTTTTTCAAATTTTATGTATTGTCAAAAAAAAAAAACTTTTTTAGATTGCTTGGAAAACTATCAATCGTTTTGGTGTAAAAGCTATATGTTTAAATTTTTAGCCAAATCGGACAATTTTAACCCGTGCCCCTGGCTGGTTTACTTTTTTTGTGAAAATCAAAAAAAAAAAATTTGGGCTAAACTTTAACACTTCAGCGGCACATGTTAAAATTGTCCGATTTGGCTAAAACCTTAAATATAGAGTTCTTAGACAAAAACCAACCATACCCAGCATTTGACGAAATTCGACAAAAGCCAATTTTTGTGATAATAAAATGTGAGAAATGTAAAAAGTGAATTTTTTGCTACATTTTAGTACGTGATAAAAATGTTACAGAAAGAAATAAGATTTTTGTGTTGGTATGTATCATTAAGAGCAACATCACAAAAAAAAAATTCTTTCGAGTCAAAAGTTTTGACTCAAAAATAAAATTTTTTTTTTTTTTTACTTTTTTGGGGTTTGACTGGAACGGCCCTTATTGTTTTTTTCGAAGTCAATTTTGAAGCGTTTATTACACGAAAATTAAAGTAAAGTAAAATAATAATAAAAAAAAATAAAAAAAAATAAAAAATCAAAAAAAAAATTTTGTTTGGTTTGTATGGAAAAAATTTAAACATTGAGTTTTTAGACCAAAACGAACCACAATTTTCCCGGCGATCGACGAAATTCGAAAAAAGGCATTGGTCGTGCCACCCCAATATACATAAATGGAATATCGGTAGTCAAAATTGAATTCGATCGACATAACCGGTTTTAAACAGAAACCTTTTATATTCAAAACTTTTGGCTGCCAAAACATCAACTTACAGTTAATTCTAAATCTTCTTCCAAAAAGACGTCTCTAACATTCAGTTTTTTTTAAATGTTTAAGACGTAAATGAATTCTTTCGAATAGTGTTTTTTTTATTTGAAATTTGAAATATCGAACCGTGGGTTTTATAGTATATGAGGTACAGAACCCCGAACAGTGATAAAATTGAATGCCCAAGGCGTGTTAATGAACTAATTTAAAAAACTGAAAAGGCTAAGTTGTTTGTTAAAAAAAGAGCATTCCAATAGTGCCATTCACATTAAAATCTGACTTATTGTGTCTTTTTAAAAGCGGAAAAACTGATTTTTTTTCATATTTTCACATTTTTGGAAAACCCCCTTAGCCGATATCAAAACATTCTATAGCCTATAATCTTAGTTGGAATGAAAGCTTTATTATGGTTTTTATCTGATCGAAATCGGTTCAGTAGTTTCTTCAAACACCGGTGACAAAGAAAATTTTCGCGAAAAGTGCGTTTTATAATATAGTATAGAAATTTTGTTGTGGGATTTTTTTAAGATATCGCCATACATAACTATATGTTGTAACATCTGGTCCCATGCATCATTCCAAATTTCTAAGTGTTTTATATAAAATTTTATATGCATCCATTATTTTTTAATTTTTCTAAGTTTTTTTGAAGAACATATTTTTATCGCAAATATTTGCAACGTGTTTTATATAAAATTTTATATGACTTCATATTTTTTTATTTTTTTTAAGATTTTTCCAAACACCACTTTTTTATCACGAATATTTTCTAAGTGTTTTATATAAAATTTTATATGACTCCATCTTTTAATTTTTTCTAAGTTTTTTTTCAAGGAACATTTTTTTTATCGCTAATATTTTCTAAGTGTTTTATATAAAATTTTATATGACTCCATTTTTGTAAATTTTTTTAAGTTTTTCCAAGGACAAATTTTTTTGAAAATATTTTATAAGTGTTTGATATAAAATTTAACATGACTCCATTTTTTGAAAATTTTCTAAGTTTTTTTCAAGAACAACTTATTTTTATTATTTTAATTTTTCAACTTTTTATTAAAAACTAAAAAAAAACATCCGATTTATAAAATTGTATAAATTTTAATATAAATGGATATAATTTTATATCATTGGATTAGACCAAAACTCGTATCAAAGTCGATATAAAGTAATATAAACTGATATTATTAGATATTATTCGATCAAATCTTATGAAACCATTTTTCGAATAAGATTATATCAAAATAGACACGAACCCATATTAAATTATATATTGTGTCATATCAATTTTTTTACTCGGGTTTTTATTAATTTTTGTAAAAAAAAATTTATTAATTATTTTTTTGAGTGTACAATTTTTTTTTAGTGTAAAAATATTTTAAATGACAAAAATTCTTTGTTAAGCAATTTTGTGTCTTACTAAAGCATCTTAGTTTAGAACTTGGGTTTTTAAACACGTGAATTTAAGTTGAAACCAATATGAAATTTACCGTTTTGCTCATAACTTTTGAACCTCTGAACCGATTTTGCTGCAATTTAATGCCAACCAGACCAAATAAACGAAAAATAATATATTTTGAGGATGTTTATTCTGGCTCGAGGTCATTATTTTCTTTACTAATTAAAACCATGATATTCTCATAGCATAATTTTCAAGAAAATTATTTTTTGTTTAAAATTTATTAATGTTGGTAATTTTTGCAAGACTTAATCGACACGTGTTTCGGAATTTGTCAAATTCCATTGTCAAGATTATTTAGCAAAAATTAGAAACGATTTACTACAAAGTAGCAAACGAGCATAATGACAAATCGTTCGTTCACAAACTAAAATATTAATACATATTCGCCTCTATTCACAATAAGAATTAGAAAGACGAAGAAATTGTACCATACTAATAAGGCAACGATTGTCAATAACCAACAAAAATATTTTAAACAATTTTACATATGATAGTCCATTGGACTACAACAATATGTTATTTGTGCTGTTGTGAGTGTAATAATCCATATTAGGGTTATTCATCACTATGGCGTGCCAACCATTATGTTCAAATTCTGATTAATTTAATTTTTCGTTTCTATTTTTTGCTAAATAATCTTGACAATGGAATTTGACAAATTCCGAAACACGTACCGATTAAGTCCTGCAAAAATGACCAACATAATTAAATTTAAAACAAAAAATAATTTTCTTGAAAATTATGCTATGAGAATATCATGGTTTTAATTAGTAAAGAAAATAATGACCTCGAGCCAGAATAAACATCCTCAAAATATAACATTTTAGAGGTCGAATAAAATAATTTTTATTTTTAATAAAAATAAATCAGAATTTAAAACGAAAAATATATATGCCAAGCTCCTGTAGTCTCAGAATTGTCTTTCGAAAGTTAACGTGTTCTTATCTCGTAAACTCGCGAAAAACCCTGGCCGATTATCACTCTTTTGCTTATAACTTTTTAACCACTGGATTTCGCTAAAATGCACCACCAACCTGACCAGGTGAATTGCAAACACAGATTCCAAACTTCAGCAGCCTCAGTAAAGTCATTCAAAAGTTAGCGTGTTTTCAACAGAGAAACGAATAGACGGAAAGACGAACATCGCTAGATCGAATTATTAAAACCGATCAAGGATCATGAATAGATACTTTATATGGTACTAGACTAATATGTCGTGGTGTAACAAACATAGTGAAGGGCAGAAAAAAAAATATTTTTTTAAAAAAAGTTTTAGCTGCAAAAAATAAATTTTTATAAAGAAAACATTTTGATGAAATAAAAATTTTTTGAAAAAATTAAAAAAAATGTCATATCCCTAACAAGCAACCAGTAAATCAACACATTGCAATAGAATTTATAATGAGTTCGGTTGAGTTGGTTTCTTAAAAAGGAAGTAAAATGAGGCTAAGAGTAAAACTAAAATATTATGTTTGAAAACTAAAAATTTAAGTTTATTTTTAAAGTTCAAAACAGCAGTAAAGTTAAAAGTCAATAATTTGAACATAGTAACTGAATTTAAAAATAGTGAGAGCGCTAAGTTCGGCGAATCTTTACTACAATTAAAAAAAACATAAGAGGTATTCAGAGTGTTGTAGCCAGCCCTGGCAATGTAGCAAAAGAGTACTTCTTTCAAAAAATACATGTATTTTGAAAAGTAATTTTGAAAAGTGATCTTTTACCACCAGTGCCAGGACTGGCAAGCAAGACTCTGAATACCACTATAGTTAAAAGACAAGAAAACATTTTTATTTTTATTTTTTGCTACCTCATATTTGACGAGGATTCCTGGTAATTTAACAAGATTTTAACCAACAAATTTGTATTTTTACAAGCTTTTTACCAATAAATTGTACAATTTTTTTTAGCGATAAAACTTACAAGAAGGTTTCGCGAATTTATTAGATTTTTGGCTACCTTCAATTTTACGAAAATTCCTAGTAAAATTTACGAACTTTTTTGTAATTTTACAAGCTTTTTATTAAGAAAATTGTAAATTTACAACTAACTTTTTTAGCGCAATAAAACTTACAAGAAATTTTTGTGTTTTTAATAGATTTTTTTTGTAAAATTATCTTGGAAATTTTTTAAAATTACAAACAAAAAATGAAAATTTCAAAAAAAAAAATTAAATTTCGATCGAAAATTTTGTGTTTAAGGGGGAACTATTTTCCCTTTGTCCGATTTTTCCCAATTACAAAGTTACCCAGCCTACACACAGGGAAAAAATTATTTGGAACTCAGTTGAAACTCCTCAAATTTGGTTTCAGAATATAAGTTTTAGTTACAACAACTTAAATTCAATTATCAGGATTTAAAAAATAAATTTTAAACTAAATATCTGAACAAAATACCAATAAACAATCTGAGATTTTTCTATAGAAAAAATGTCTCAGAGTCTGAGAATTTTTCTATAAAAAAAATATCTCAGAATTTGAGACGTTTTGTATAGAAAAAATGTCTTAGCATCTGAGACTTTTTCTACAGAAAAAGAGTCTCAGAATCTGAGACTTTTTCTATAGAAGAAATGTCTCAGAATCTGAGACTTTTTCTATAAAAAAATGTCTCAGAATCTGAGACTTTTTCTATAGAAAAATTGTCTCAGAATCTGAGACTTTTTCTATAGAAAAATTGTCTCAGAATCTGAGACTTTTTCTATAGAAAAATTGTCTCAGAATGTAAGACTTTTTCTATAGAAAAATTGTTTCAGAATCTAAGACTTTTTCTATAGAAAAATTGTTTCAGAATCTGAAACTTTTTCTATCGAAAAAATGTCTAAGAATCTAGACTTTTTCTATCGAAAAAATGTCTCTGAATGTGGGACTTTTTCTATAGAAAAAATGACTCAGAATCTAATACTTTTTCTATAGAAAAAATGTCTCAGAATCTGAGACTTTTTCTATAGAAAAAATGTCTCAGAATCTGGGACTTTTTCTATAGAAAAAATGTCTCAGAATCTGAGACTTTTTCTATAGAAAAAATGTCTCTGAATCTGAGACTTTTTCTATAGAAAAAATGTCTCAAAATCTGAGACTTTTTCTATAGAAAAATTGTCTCAGAATCTGAGACTTTTTCTATAGAAAAATTGTCTCAGAATCTGAGACTTTTTCTATAGAAAAATTGTCTCAGAATCTGAGACTATCGAAAAAATGTCTCTGAATGTGGGACTTTTTCTATAGAAAAAATGACTCAGAATCTAATACTTTTTCTATAGAAAAAATGTCTCAGAATCTGAGACTTTTTTTATAGAAAAAATGTCTCAGAGTCTGGGACTTTTTCTATAGAAAAAATGTCTCAGGATCTGAGACTTTTTCTATAGAAAAAATGTCTCTGAATCTGAGACTTATTCTATAGAAAAAATGTTTCAGAATCTGAGACTTTTTCTAAAGAAAAATGTCTCAGAATCTGAGACTTTTTTAAAGGAAAAATGTCTCTGAATCTGAAACTTTTTCTATAGAAAAAAAAAGGTCTCAGAATCTGAGACTGTCAGATTCTAAGACATTTGTTATATAGAAAGTTTTAGATTATAAGACTTTTTTGCTACAGAAAAAGTATCAGATTCTATACAAAAGGTCTTAGGTTCAGAAAAATTTTTTCTATAAAAAGTCTCAGATTCTGGGACATATTCTATATAGAAAAAGCCTCAGATTCTGATACATATTTTCTATAGAAAAGTCTCAAATGCAGCGACCTTTTTCTTACATTCTGAGATTTTTTTATAAAAAAAAAAAAAATCTTAAAAATTTTATTATATATCAATTTATGTATATCTTCTTGTAAAATTTACTTATTTCAATAAATTTATTACAAAAAAACATTATTTTTATCTTTTTATTTTACGGTTGAAGGACCCCATTAATAAAATATTTTAGTTGTCGTGCTATTATATCGGTCACAACAACCATTTTGTTCTTATAATTTTTCTTTGCTTCAACAGATATATTCTGTTGCTCTTAATGAAATTCGATAAATATACCAATTGTAATCACAACTGATAAAAGTGATAGTTGGCTGGACTACAAAAATTTGGTTGGTTCTAAATTTGGTTGGCACAACGAATCCGTTTTCTGTGTGTATGACCATAAGTCATATTCGTAGCAAACTTTACGAGTCTAGCTCTTTTGAATCGTAGTTTCTGCAGACGGACGGAAACAGCTAGAATATCTTAAAATCGACCATAGTCTTCCGACATATATTTCGATGCGTTACACACGGAATGAAAAAGTAAGTATACTTTGGTTGGAGGGTATAAGACAAATTTTTTATATTTTCCAATTTTAACTAGAAAATAGAACCACGATCACGCATGTTTCACGCGCTTAATATGAATATGTTTTTCACTATATATCAATTTCGGATCTCTCCAAATTTAATATTTCTTCCCCAAAATTGTCCCCGAAATTAAATAAATTAAATAAAAACTTATATATTGTAGTATATTATATTGTCGGTCTTGGCGTGTTTTATATATTCTTATTTGCTCTTTTATCATAATTATATAAGAAAACCAAAGTCACAACGAAGTCTTGTTTTATTACAGTGAAGCGTTAGCATCCACTTATAAACTAACTCAAGTGTTTCTGTAACTAGCGTAGTCATAGAAAATGAGGTTATATGATCATTGTAAATTTTATCTAATTAATTCTTATTCATTCCATTTAATGAGTGGTTTACGGTAACAAAAAGTTATTTGCTTCATATTTCTGACTTATAATTTTCGCAACACTTCCTAGAAATTTTGTTTTCTTTCATAGTCTTTTTTTTTAATTACTTCACTTATCCGTTGATTAACATAGTGAGTAGGATGTAAACAGAAAGTGTGAAAACAGTTGAAAAAAAGTGAAAAAATAATTTTGACTTGGCCGCATTCACGAATACCCTCCATAATGCATTTTGAATACAAATGAATTTATATTTATTTTGTTCCATTTTTAATTTTAATTGTGATTATTTCTGAGAAACAACATTTTTGTTGAGAGAAATTTAAGAAAATAGTAATTTACAACAATTGATAAACGGGGATCTCAGAAGCCTTCGGAAATAACTACCCTTCCGTCATCAGCGCTTTTTAATTGTCACACTTAATGTGTGAGCAGTTTCAAATGACCTTTTTGTTTTTAGGAAAAAAAAAAAATATATATATATTTTGTAATTTTTTTATGTAAAAAACTTAAATTCGACTTGGTCAAACCCATGAATTCACTTCCTTCCCAATTCCTAAAACATTTGGAATGCAAACGATTTTGAGTGGAAAACTTCCTTTTCGGTGATTGTAAATTTTTAACTTAAAGACAAGTAAATGTGCTCGATTCGGGAGTACTATTTCACCATTCACCAAATTTTTAAAAATTTGATCTTCTTTTGAATTTCAAGATTTTAAATTTTTTTCTTGTTAAAATATAATTTTTAGTTAATCTCTTAAATAATTATAAGGAGAAATTTAAAAGTCTTAAAATTCGAAAGGATATCAGATCTTTAAAAAGTAGGTGAATGGTGAAAGAGTACTCCTGAATCGAACACAATATGTTTTTTAATTTGACTTTGTCGAATTGAGTAAAAAAACGTTTTACTCAATCATAAACAAAAATATTTGTTTATAATTTTTTTTTTAAATGTATTATTTTTTTTAGTGATTGTATCTTGCTGTTGTTGTTTATCATTGAAATTATTGCCAATTTTCTTGTGAATATAATTTTGTTTGTATTAAATTTATCATCAATCATCTTCATAAAGACTCCTTTTTTATCTTTTTTTACAGGAAAAAAGCAAACATGAAGCACACATATGTTAATAATGGCTATAATTTCAAGAGTTTATATAATAAAAAAAAAATCGTATGTAGTATATAAAACTGGTGTGAATTATGTGGCGTCTACTTTTTAAGATGCTTAATCATACAAATTAATGTTATACACGTGCTACTACAGCCATAATATGTGTATATTTTTAGAAAACAAATAATTGTGCTAAGAATTCTATTCGGATATTCCGCATCAAAAAAATCTGCTACACTTTACTGCCTTTTTTGTTTTTAATTTAAGTTTCCCAATTTTTTATTTTTATTTTTTTAATTGTACTAAATTTATCTATGCTTTTCAAAATTATTATGATTTATTTTCATAAGTTTTTCTTAGATTTTCTTAAATTTTTGATTTGTTAAGAATTTTATTTATATTCAAACAAATTTACCATTTTTTTTTTTTTAATTTTCAGAATTTTATTTCTGATTTGTTTTTAATTTTCCTAAACTATTTATAAAATTAAGAATGAGTACTCCAGCTCGAGGTCACGTTTCTTTACGAATTGTTACGATGATATTGTCAAAGTAACAATTTTTAAGAAACTATTTATAAAGTTTGTTTGTTTTAAATAGATTGGTATGGTCATTTTGCACGACTTACGAATTATCCATTGTCAAGAGTATTAAGCAATTTGACAATCGTTAGTGTCAAAACATAAAGTCTCATATTCGTATGTCAGTAGACATAATGAAAATTTATGTACTAAATACACAACATAATACAGCTCTTAATTTAAAGCAAAATGCCCAATCAGACTATCACCATTTAAAATCGTTTGATTTTAAATGTTTGATTTTAAATGTAAATGGTATGGTTGGGCATTTCGTTTAAATTTAGAGCTGTATTATATTATGTATTTAGTAATACGATTGTTAGTTTTTTAAATACTCTTGGCAATGAAATCTGACAAATTCCGAAACATGTGTCGAGTAGGTCCAACTATATAAATAGTTTCATGAAAATCTTTACTTTGACAATACCATCGTAATAATAAGTAAATAAACGTTACCTCGAGCTAAAGTAATCTTTGTCAAGAGAATTTATTAATCGAATAATAAATAATTCTTATTAATTTAAAATATTAAAACATAATTAATCTAAAACAATTTTTGAATTTCCCGAGTAAAAATAATTATATATAGACGTATATAATTTTATCCAATCATATAAAACATTATATGATTACATATAAGATAACAGATTTTCTTAATTTTTATATGGAGTTATATGTAATTACATATTATTTGATGATAATTCAGATATAAATAAATATGGTTGATGTTATTATATAAAACTATATAAGACACAACCCAGGAAAAAAAATTCGAAGTAGTTCAAAAGGAAGTAGACTTAAACTAAATAAAAAGTAGCAATGAGTGAATATTTTTTGTTGCAAAAAAAGTAGTTTAAAATAACATCCAAATATGTCAATAAGAAGGAAAATAATATGGATTCCACTACATTAGAACACTATAGCCGGAATGAGTTTTTTTTAAATATTTTTAAACGTAATGAAAAGAACACATTAATTTAAATTTATTTAATAGAATTTCAGTCTAAACTATAGATTTATATATAATTGAAAGGCAAAAAGTTAATATTTGATAGGTTACAATTCCAAGAATAAAAACATTTCTTTATTTTTAATTTGTTTAATCTAAAATTTGGTGTAAACTGATTTTGTTTTTATACCTTTTAACTACAGTTTAGGGGGTAAACTCTCTTTGTCATTCCCCATAAAGACAATCGTTGCCTAAAATTCAAAACAAAGTGACAACACTTTTTTTTAAAATCAAGTAATTGATTGTGATGCATTGTCCCCCTATAAAATTATCAGAATGTGATTTGCTAGTTGTGATACAATTCATTAACTGAAACCATTTCCAAAAATTCAGACCTATCCGATGAAAAATGACGGACTTATGAACAAAATTAAAAAAATGTTTCACAACGTTTTTCACTGCTATTTTAAAAATGCAAATTGTGTTGGATTTTTAGTGACGATATATTATATTGATCGATTCTGAGAAGTTCTATGAACATCCCTCCGTCTGTCTGTATGTAACACGATACATTCCAAAATAAAACAGCTATCCACCTGACGTTTGGTACAAATATTTTTTATAGTCATAGGTAGGTTAAAATCGGACCGGAGGGGAAAAGTTTCACCTTGGAGAAGCGAACCAACCTCTAAAACGCAATTTTTTAGCGATCATTGTTTTTTTGTCAAACAAATGAAACAATTTTATGTCGGATGAAGTATAAAGTCCTGAACTTGGACCCAATTTTTTGAGGTACGAACACTTTTGTGAGCGTAAATATGTATAATAGGGTTATAACTTTTTTATGTCAAAAAACAGCTCACCCAACCACGCGATGGGCAATGCTGTACAGATAATAAAAATCTTTTCTTTAGTTCATTTTGATGAAAAATGATAATTATATAAAAAATACACTACTTAACATTTTGAAAAAATATTGATGCGACTGGGCCGCGGCCTTACACAGTTAATTGCAATTTTCATCACATCAAGTTTTTGGGAAAATTGATGTCAAAGTTAAAAAAAAAATCGCCGTTTTGTTAATTTTTGCCAAATCATAGCGGATGAACCCGATATGATAGCGACTTAAAAATAAGTCGAGGCTAAAGCTTAAGCATTGCTCTTAAGGATTCTGAACTCTTTTGGTCAGTCGCCTTAGCCCCTAGGGCACCAATTGTCTCTCAATGATGTCTTGTTCCCAAAAAAAACGATTTTTGCCGCTACAAATCATATGAAAAAAAAAAACCTTAAGGCTTATAAACATGATTACAATTATTTTCCTGGTCACAAATCCGGTCTCCATACTTTTTAAGGGTAAAGCTCAAACATTGCTCTTAAAGACGTATAACTCAATTCATCAGTCGCTTCAACCTTTGGAGCGCCAATTGTCTTTTAATAAAGTGTTTTCCCCCAAAAACTTTTTTTGATATGACAGCATTGAAATACAATTGGTGCCCAAAAAGTTAAGGCGACTGACCAAATGAGTTCTGCATCTTAAAGAGGAAAGTTTTAGCTTAACCATCGACTTAGTTTGAAGTCGCCATCACATCGGGTTGATCCGCTATGAGTTTCCAAAAATGACCAAAACGGCGATTTTTTTGAACTTTGACCACAATTTTCTCAAAAACCAGATGTGATGGAAAAGTGTGGAGACCGGATTTTTGACCAGCAGAACTAATGTAATCAAGTGTATAAGGTCGCGTCCCAGTCGCATTTTCGATGTTTAGTAATGTTATTAGAACATTGGCATCGTCAGAATCGCTGACTAATGAATTCTAAAAATGCACTTTTTAAGTAGTGCAAAAATGCTCTTAAATAGTGATCTTAAAGATGTAATTAAACTTTACATACAAAAACTTAAACTATGACAACAGTATGAGTACTACTTTATATGTACTTAAAAAATGTAAAAAAAAAAATACTTATTTTGCGCGACACCGCCATGTTAAATTCACTAGAGTTTCAGCAAAGTTAGAACTACTTTAGCAGCAGTTGAACTACTTTTTATTAACATTTTAGTATGTTCTTTTTTTGCTGGGAAATATCAAAACTTTATTTTATATAAAAATATATGTTACGTCACCTTTAATTATATAAAGTTATATATTAAACTCAAACCTGTAAAAAAACTTGAATTCAAGTATTTTCAAGTAAGTATACAAATACTTGTACTTGAGATTTTCAAGTATAAATATTTTTTACTTACTTGAATAATTTTTCAAGTAAGTAAAAAAATACTTGTACTTGAAATGTGCAAGTACAAGTATTTTCAAGTATTTTTTATTTGAACAAATTTTCATCAAGTAAAAATACTTGATAAGCATTTTGTTGAAATAAAAAAACTTAAGCAACAATTTTTGGAAAATTTGTTTATGTGCTTGTCAAAAAATAAATAAATTAAAATAAATTTTTGTTATGGACATAATTTTGGTTTTATTCTTGGCTTGATGGGCTTGGGAATAAAAATAGAGATGATAAGTGGAAACTTAGAAGAGTAGGATTTGAAAAGTGGTTGTGGACCTGGAACGGTGGCGAGTTATGGAAGGAATGCTGAATGGTGGTTTGGAGGAGTGGAAGATAAACATATAAAAGCATATAATTTCGTCACATTTAGTGTTGGGGGTTGGTGCTATTATGCTCCGTCCGGATTTGTTGGCACCGAGAGAAAGTGTAAAGACTATAGGGAGTAAAATGATAAGGGTGTGACCGATTCAGTGTATCTTTAGGCCCAATTTGAGGATTTGGGTTAGGGAAGAGTAGATCTTGGGAATCATGTTCGGCAATACCAAACGTAGAAGTAGTTGTGTCGATGATATGGCTTTTGGAGATAGTTCAATAAAACATCTTAAGGTTGTAGTGTCATTTTACTCCCGTGTAAGTCATGCGCGTGTGCAGGAACACGTATGAAAGTTCCTCCTAATATTAATTGCAGTACGCGCATGGTCTTATTGTTAGTAGTGGTTTGAACTTGTGTTGCTCAAATATTTTATTTGGAAACATTTTTGTTTAAGAAATTTATTTAAAAACACTTTTTAGTTATTTTTTACTTGAAGAAAATGTTTTCAAGTATTTTACTTGAACAAATTTGTGTTCAAGTATTTTATTTGAACACAAATTGTTGCAAGTAAAAATATACTTACTTACTTGAACTTTTCGTCAAGTAAATAAAAAATATTTATACTTACTTGAAAATTTTTTCAAGTAAGTAAAAAATATTTGTACTTGAATTTTTCAAGTATAAGTACAGAAATACTTCAAAAAAAATTAATATAAGTAAATAAATACTTAAGTATTTTACAGGTTTGATTAAACTAAACTTAAATTTTTTTGAAGAGCATTTAATATATAATTATATATTCCTTAGTTGATGTTATATATAACCATATATGCTTAAAAAAAAATTTTTTAAATTTTGAAATTGTTCTAAGATTTTTTACAGTTTGAAATTTTGCTAAGTTTTTTTAACAGTTTAAAAATTTTACAAGCATTTTTAGAGTTTGATAAACTACATTCTTCTTCGAAGCGTACACAAACTTTATTTGGTGTATGTATCGTTGACCTGTTATTTCAACCAAAAGAAGATTCACTATAACCTGATAAAATTTTATACAATTAGATATAATTGGATCTTATTGTGTCTAATCACATATAATTTGATGCCATTGGATAGAGACAAATTTCGGACAAAATTGTATCAATTTATATACAAATGAATAAAATCAAAATCAAACTATATACACTCAAAAAATTATGTTAGTAAAATCAACTGAAAATGTCAGTTAAAATAACTACTTTGTAAGTTGTTTTGGGGTCAACTACTTTTTCAGTTAAATCAACTAACAATGTTAGTTATTTTAACTGACAAAAAACAACTGACTTATGTAGTAAAAATTACTAACATTTGTAGTCAAAACAACTAATATGTAGTAAAAATAAAATAAACAATATATATTTTTTTTCAAAAAATTTTTCAGATAAAATTGAAGACCAAAATTTTTCCAAGTTTTTTTTTTTTTTTAAAGTTGTCAAAAAAACGAAAATTTATTTCTATTTTTTGGAAAAAAAACTTTGAAAATTTTCCAGAGATAAAAAAAAAAAAAAAATAACTACTTTAAATAACTGTTACTACATTACAGTAATTTTTTGTGAGTTGTTCGAAAAAACGACTTAAAATAACTATCAGAAATAGTTGTTTGATATTTTTCATACAAAAACAACTGACTTTGTAGTTGAAAACAACTAACTTCTGTAAAATATACAAACAACTAACATGTAGTAACTTACATAATTTTCTGAGTGTACAAATAAATAAAAGAAGATTAATAAATCCAATTTAATGCAATTCTATCCACCATTTTTGGGATAAAATTATATCTAATTGTATTCTAGGACAGATCAAACGTTATATAATTTTATGTGACGCCATATTAAAATTTTTACTCGGGTTGCCTGAATTTTTGAGATTATTTTTTTTAAATTGCTAAATTTTTCCGATTTTTTCTAATTTTCTTTGTTTTAATTTTTGTGGAGAATCATGTGGTCAGAGAGACACATTTAAAGGTGTATCAATCGATTTAACAAACTTATATTCCCTCTTTTACGAAGTGCAGGGTATACAAATAATAAAGAATCCTATACAACAAAAATATACTTTTTAAAAAACACATTTAAAAAAAAAAATGTAAAAAAATACTGATATCTAACTTTTTTCAGAATAACTTACGGGAACTGTTGTTTTTCCTCTAGCCAAGACAAAGCAAAACAACTATTGGAAATGTAACAAACAATACAATCTGAACCTTTAGGCACTCCAAATAGCTAAAAGCTCATGAAGAGCCCTCTGTATCTTAAACATTGTAATTTTTGACTAAAAATATCCACAAAAAGTCCAACGACTGCCCCGCGTTCGCCCTTAGATGGGTAGAATGCAGCACCGAACCCCATTAATGTTTGCCCCCTAACTTTTCTTCAATACACACCTAAGCACTGGGTCCACTCCCTAAGTGGGCTCCCATATAAAAATTACATTTTTATAAAACTGCTCCTACCGCTCTAACTGTACCAATGGTGAACCTAGAAAAGTCAAATATGATACTGATTCTTAATATTTTTTCCACCCAACATCTTCTCAGAACATTCCTACCATCTAAATTTAACCCTTAAGGCGATCCCAATAATTTTTTATTTTTTTATTAATTTGTTTTATGAAATCAGCTCCTTCCTCTTCCATGATGCCTTCAAGAGTATTCGAAAGCAAGACCGATCCCAATTTATTTTTACCCCTTAAAATTTTTTCCGAACTTACCTACACGCTATATTCACTCCACAAGGGGCTCCCATACAAAATAGCATGTTATAAAATTTGCTCCAATCAATCTAACTGCACCATGGGTGCCCCTAGTGGAGTCAAATGTATGATGTATTTTTCAGAACATGCCTACCCTCTATCTTTAACAATTAGAGGGGCCATATAACTTCGTAAAAAAATTAATAAAATGAATAATAAAAAAATAGCATGAGAACAAATTTGAGGAATAAACATTGAGGGTAGGTATGTTCTAAAAAAGCGTTGGGGTTCAAAAAATATTGGGGTTAGTCATACATTTGACTCCCCTAGGAGCAACCTTTGGAGAGTAAGAGCGGTTTGAGAAAATTATATAAAAATGTCATTTTGTATGATAGCCCCCTTAGGGATTGGTGATAGGGTGTATGTATGTTCTAAAAAAATGTTGAAGGGTTAAAATTAATGGCAGTCGGTCATGCTTTTTAAAACTCTAGGAGGCACCATGGGAGCCGTGAAGCAGGTTTAAAGATTGATGGTATTTTATGTGAAAATGTGTGGGGTCGAAAAAGTTTTGAGGACTCCTCTAGAAGCACCATTGGGCAGTAAGAGCGGTTGGAGCAGTTTTATAAAAATGAAAACTTTGTATAAGTATACCCTTAGGGAGTGGAGTGAACCCTGTGCTTAGTGTGTTTAAAAAAAGGTTATGAGGAAAAAATTAATGACGATCGGTTTTACATTTTATCCATCTAGGGGTGGCTGCAGGGCAATTTAAAGGATTTTTGAGGATTTTTTTTAAAATATTTAAATTCTACACAAATGTAGAATGAACTTCACATACTATTTGTTTTTAAGTAACAAAATAACTCTTAAAAATCTTAACAAATGGAAAACTAAATAAGCATTCATCCATATTCATCAACACACTCGCATTTACAGACTTTAGTTTGAAGAACGCAATTACAAAAGCACAATCTAGTTTATCGTCACCTCAATTGCAAAATGCCCTAACAACAAAATTTTTAAAATTGACACAAATTTGTTAAAACTACAAAAATAGCAATTTTATAAACTATTCTTGAAATTTTAAAATTCTCATTATTTACATCTCATAATATTTTTTCTAATTTATGATGCGATTATTCACACCCCTATTCAAGCAAGTTTAGGTTTTGTTAAAATGGTAAACCGTCCTAGGTCGTCGCCTTTCATCGGTCCCTTTCCAACACATGTACAAATCGTGGACAAGTCCTCGATTGGTCCCCTTACTCACTATGTTGTAATCAACATCAGTACAAACTATATTATAAAGTAGCACACAAACTATTCCATCCATTGTTAGTGTTTCTTACAACAGTCACTTGGAAAGTTTTAATTTTATTGATATTGCTATTTTGTCAGTCCTTAAAAGTGGTAAATAAATTCTACTTGGCAACACTAGATTTTTCCCACAATGCTACTAAACTTATCTTTGTTATCTTGGTTTTTATGTGGGTACATATCATGATTTTGTATGAGTTATTTACGTGTTTGAGTATCATCATCATCAACAAGGAGTGTATTTTTCATGCACTCCTGCCTTATACGAGTATACATGGTAGAAATTTTCAAAAAAAAAAGAATAAAAAATAAACTATGATACATTTCGTGTTTCATTTTATATAAATGTTTTAATGTATGCGGTTTACAATGATGCAAATGCATTTTGATTTTATGAATACTAACAGGGAAAGTACCCAAGCCGCTATGCGCTGATATGACTGAAACTTTAAATATATATAAAAGATGCGATTTTAAGGTTGGGGTATATCGGCTTGTAAGGGACATTCAAATAAGCAATATATATGGAACAAAAAAAAAATTATCATAAATGGCTCCAATCAACAATCCTGTAACTGCCAGTTTATGAAATCATTTTAGTCCTCCTTCAAAAATTAAACACAGATGTCTAATATATTATCCATTTAAAGAGTTAAAATGTTCTAAAAAATATTTTTCTTTAGGGGTTGTTTTGAATAATAATAACATTAGAGGTATTCAGAGTCTTGTTGCCAGCCCTGGCAATGTAGCAAAAGAGTACTTCTTTCAAAAAATACATGTATTTTGAAAAGTAATTTAAAAAGTGCTCTTTGCCACCAGTGCCAGGGCTGGCAAGTAAGACTCTGGATACTACTATTATTTACACCAGAATCTAAAAAAAAACTAAAAACATCAGTGGGTTCTAAAAAATTATAGTAAACCCCTGAAGGTGGTATACTTTAATTAATTTTTTCTGTCCCATCCAAGAAACCAAATCGTGTTGCACAGTGTTATTTTTATTTAGTCTTCTAAGAGTAAAACTTTTATCATGGAACCATCAACTTTATGTATTTGAGTACATAATTACATATTTTTTATACCCTCCAACCACAGTATGGGGGTATACTCACTTTGTCATTCCGTGTGTAACGCATCGAAATATCGGTCTAGGACCCCATAAAGCATATATTTTATTGATCAGTGATCGATTCTAAGACATTCTAGCGATGTCCGTCCGTCCGTCCGTCCGTCTGTCCGTCTGTCCGTCTGTAGAAGACACGATACAGTCCAAAATAAAAGAGCTAGACTTCCGAAGTTTGGCACGTATATGTCTTATATTCCTAGGCAGGTTAAGTTCGGAGTTGGGCAAAATCGGACTAAGGGGGAAAAAGTTCCCCCTTGGAGAACTAAACCAACCTAAGAAAAAACACATTTTTTGCAGGGTTTTTTGTACTTTTGCTAAGCAAATGCAACTTTCTTATCTCAGAAGAAGTTCAAAATCGCCCCCTAACGTCACCCACCGACCCCCCCCAAAAAAAAGACGCCCCTGTTTTTTTTTTTTTTATTTTTTTTACATTTTGGAGGGTATAAAAGATTCGGCACAGCCGAATGTAACACTCTCACTTGTTTTTTTTAATGTTGGGGGAAAAATAAATAGTAGTTGGTCTTACATTACACCCCCTAGAAGCCAGCATGGAGGAACTGATTTCATAAAAAAATAACAAAATAATTGGGACTTCTTTGAGGTGCTGAAGATAAGGGTAGGTATATTCTAAGAAAATATTGTGGTTGAAAAAATATTGGGTGTCGGTCAAATATGTGATAACTTTAAGGGCAATCTTGGGGCAGTTAGAGTAGTACACTCAAAATAATACATTAGTAGATTTACTATTTTTTTTTTTGCTAATGCTAGTAAGCTAACCTTAAGCAAATTTTTAGTTGAGAAAAGCATGTTAGTAAAAATATCTTGTAAGCTTCATTTAGCGCATTAGCAATTTTAAACAAAATTTGAACTAATTTTTTTCGACAAATTTAAAATTGAGATGACCAAATTTTTACAAGCTTTTTTGCTAATATTAGCAAAAATAAATTGTATTTTTTTTTTTTAAGAATTTTAAAATGGCGCTATCTCGGAAACTAAGCCAGATACAGCAAAATGGAAGTATCGCCGGTCCTCTTCACATCTGCTGACACTAATGGGTCCGAACTTTGAATCCAAAAAAGTTAGCAAAAGCTCTCCGAGTAATATTTTTGAAGTAATCGAGTTTTTTAATTCTCAAAATCCTAAAATCACATGTTTCAAAAACTAAGCAAGGTAGGGCAAAACGGACACAAATTTTGGATCAAAAACTATGACGATTTTTAAATCTAGGACCTATCCGGTCCGAACCCAATGGGGTCCTCAAATGTGTTTGAACTAAGTTCAAATAATAAAAAAATCAAGTAACTAATTTTTGGCAAAACATTTTTGCTAACTTTAGCAAAAAAAATGTGGGTTTAAAATCAGCAAATTTTCTTGTAGGTTTACATGCTTTCTTGCTAACATTACATTTTTTTTTTAGTGTTGGACCAGTTTTAATTAAAACGGCATTTTCTAAGAGAGCCCCGTTATCGAGTGAAAATACGGTAGAAGTATATTCCGAAAAAATTTTGAAGGTTAAAAATAATGGGGAAACGGAGGCATAATGGCAGCGGTAGGAACTAACTTTATAAATCAAATTCATAAAAAGTATTAAAAATTATATTGAGACCACCTTAAGGGTTGAAGATAGAGGTTAGGTATATTAAAAAAAAACAGGTAAGAAAATTATAGTCGGTCAAAACCGACCAAATAATACACTCAAAAAAACAAAACTGTAAAGTTAACAAATTTTTTTTTGTTAACTCGAGTTTACTGGCTTTTTAGCAAATTTTTAGTTAAAATCAGCGTTTTAACTGTTTTTTTTAGTTAAGTTCAATTTACGAAAATACTAGTTTTGAACAAATTTTGAATTAATTTTTTTTGTTGACTTTAAAACTGTGTTTACGAATTTTTTTTAATTAATTGTCTGATTTCTCGTAACATATTTGTCGAAAAAAAAAATTTCTTGTGTAGCCTCCTATGCAAATCTCAGTTCTACTTAAGCTGAACTTAATGCTGTGAAAAAAAAGAAAAAAATAAGTGTTAGTGTATAAAATCAATATTTAACAAACTTACAATTTTTTTACAAAACGTTTAGCTGAATTTAACTAATTTTTTTGTACATAAAATACATTAAAATATTACCAAATTTTCAGCTGAATCTTTAGTTAAAGTTACGTTTTTTTTGCTACATTCATTCTACGAAAAGTTAACTAAATATTTTTAGTTAAATTAACTAGAAATTTAGTAGGTTCAAAATCAGGTGTTTTTTTAGTTAAATTTAACTAAATTTTTTGCTAACTTTACAGTTTTATTTTTTTGAGTGTACCCCACACCAGAGTTTCCCGGAAAATGGGTCCCAAGTTAAAACAAGGACTGATTAGATATATATTTTGTCAAGTCTTTAATAAGTGTAACTAACCAAATTTGAGTGGAATAGGCTTGGCTTCTTTTTGTTGACAATAAATCGCTTCAACTGAATATCGGGCGAAATTTCCACATGGGACCTAAGTCCAAAAATGGTCCGATGATAATTAGATTTGATAAGGTTATTAAAGTACGCGTTTAGCATACACAAACAGAATTTTAATTAAATATTTTCTATTTTCATGAAATTTGAGAGATTTATGTGAAAATCGGGAAGGTGGTTTGTGTGGCGGCTACAAAAAGAACTGGTCCGATTTCTTTAAAATTCGGAATGGTGATTTGTGTGGATAAAACATGATTACCCGCCAAATTCGAAAAGATGCATATTAAAATGCGGCTGTTAGAGTCATTTGAGGCAAAACTAAAGAGGACCTTTGTATGGGGGCTAGGTCTAAATATGGACCAATTTTTTTTTAATTTCTATAGGCTTCGTCCTTGGACCAAAGGAGGCTTAAGTTTTAAATTTCAAGTCAATTGATTAAGAATTGCGACCTGTATCGTGTTTACACCGTTTACATGGACAGACGGACGGGCATCGCTAAATAGAGCTGCAAAACTATCGATGGTACTATCGATAGTATCGATAGTTTTATTTTAAGAGGACTATCGATAGTTTTTACCCGATAGCGATACTATCGCCGAAAAAAGATTGTCACTTGCTGAAAACTTAATCAAAAAGTGAACCGTTTTAAAAATCTTTATATCATTTTGGAATAATTCTACTTTTTGAAGTATTAATGCAGTGATAGTAATCTCGTGTTAATGTCATTGCGAAATTTAAGGTCCGAACAGAACAAGCACGGCATGGTGGAAGATTGCCGTAGTGACTTAAAATAGATTAGAATGGCAGTGAACGCCAAAAACAGTCATTTGTGTGTTCAGAAGTACCAAGTTGTAATGAAAAAAACAGTAATTTTACGCAAAATCTTACAATTCCTTCAAATATCCGATACTATCGATAGTATCGATAGTTTAAAAACAAACTATCGAAAATATCGAATGGGACGACTATCGATAGTTTTGCAGCTCTATCGCTAAATCGACTCAAAAAGTGATTCTTAATCGATCGGTATACTTAAAAATGGGTCTAGGACCAATATTTCGGGTAGTTACAAACATCAGCAGGTGTTGGGTATAAAAATGTTGAAAAAATATTAGAGGTCTGTCGCACATTTAATTTCTTTAGGGGCACCCTTGGGACAGTTATAGCGGTGGGGGCAAATTAAAAAAAAAGGTTTAGAGCCTAATTTTGTAAAACGCAACGCGCCTTTTTATCTCGCTTGGGACAATTTTCTATTTAATAAAACGCGAGCACTGAACAGCTGTTTTTTCGCGTTGACTTACGTGTTTGTAGAACAAATTGTATGGAAAATGGAGTTTTGTAAAACGCAAGAGAGTGTTTTTTCATCACTTGAAATGGGTGGCCAATTTTATTAATTTTAATATGTCTGGCAACACTGATTCAAATATAATTGACATTTCAAGTGATGACGTAAAAATTGAACGCAATAACGTAGTGATTTACAAAATTGCACTTTTTGAGCCTCGCGTTCACTTTAACGTTGGTGATGCGTTCAACGCGAGTGATTTACAAAATTAGGCCCTTAATTTGCATTTTTTTTTATTAAAAAAATATCTAACACAATTTTTTCACTAAATAATGTATATTTAGTCTAAAAAATGTCAACAACATTCTCTGCATGTCCTTGTATTCATTCATTTGCTTAAGAGCTTATTACAGTTCAGCATCAACACTTACCCTTAGTGCATTGTCTTTTTACAAATGAATATTTTAAAACAATAAATTTTACTTGTATTAGGGGGCAGTAAACTAAAAGTAAGAAGAAAGACAAAAAATATTATTGATATTCAAAACTGTTCATATTTACGTTTTAATAATTTTTGTGCTCCTTGTTATATAAACTCCTGGTTGTACAATGATGAATGATTTCACTGTTTCACTATACAACATAATTTTCTCTTTTTTTCTGATTTTATTGAGATTTTAAATGTTGAAAATCTTATGACATTTTTAAATGCTTAACAATTCATGGCATTTAAATCCAATAATACTATACATAAACTAAAAAAAAAAAAACTGGTAAAACGCCTGGTAAAATGCCGGTTCTACCAATATTTAACAATTTTCCTTGTTTTTTAACAAAAAGTTTTGTACTTTGCTCAAACGAGAACTACAGTTTTATTGGTAATTTTACAAATTTATTTTCGTAATTGTATTCTACCATTATAAAAGGTTATTTTACAAAAAAAAAAACTAAAGTTTTTATTACGAGGATTCTAGTTGTTTTACAAAAAAAAAAAACTGTTATATTACAAAAATTATGTTATACGAGGTCTAGTTAATTTATAAAAAAAAAACAGTTATTTTCCAAAAATTATTTTATTACGAGGATTTATGTATGTTGTTTAACATAAAAAAAAAAATTGTAAATTTACCATTTTGGATTGTAAATGTACCATTTTTTTTAAACATATTTACCATTTTTTCTTTCCTCGTAATTTTACGCGAATTTTACCTACCTCCTATTTTACTAGAATAGCCTTGTAAAAGCACGAGATTTTTTGGTAACTTTACAAAGTTGTTTTTTTGAGTGTATGTTAATCGAGTTGCAGGTGTATTTATATTTTTTTTTATGTGCTGAAATTCTGTTGGAATTATGCACGAATGTAAAATAAAAAGAAAATAGTTGAAAAAGAAAATCCTAAAATCTTGCACAACATGTATTTCTGAATATTTTAAAACTGTTGCTTTTAATATGTATGACAAAGTTAATACCATTTTGCATACAAAATGTATCAGAAAATATTCTTAAAAAGGGGATTACAAATAAAGTAAATTTTTAGAAAAAAAATTAAGTTTGCAAAAGATATTTTTGCATAACTCTTATAAAAATCTAAAAATCTTATATTATTCAATTAATCGGGTTTCTGGTTTAATCGTTTATCCAGCAAATAATTAATCGGCTTTGATATTTAATCGGTTAAATTTTAATTATTCGATTTACCGAATAATATCAACAAATTTTGAATTAAAAATTAAACCACGAATTTCGTGTTTTTTAATTATATTATAAAGAACAAGTTAGTGTTTAATTCGGCTGTACCGAATCTTTTGTACCCTCAAACATGTAAATTTAATTTTTGCAGGGACATTTATTTTGGGTTTAGAAGGGTTCGGCGGGTTTCGAGGTATTGATTCGGTTTTTATCGCGAATAAATATTCACTAGTTTAATTATTAAGCTCTTTGCATTATAGTAATGCAATTGTATAATTATTTTAACTATTTTTTTATAAACACGAAAGGAGCATTAACTCAATCTACCATAAAATTGTTTCATGTGTTAAAAAAAAATACAAAAAACCATTTTTAAAAATTACGTTTTTCAGAGGTTTGTTTATATATTCCCCCCTTGTCCGATTTTACCAATTAACGAACTTAATCGACCTATGATCATGGCATATATTTGTACCAAACTTCAGGAGTCTTGCTCTTTTAAGTTGGACTGAATCTAAATTCATAAAATGCCTTATAAGAGAAGTATCTCTACCCTTATGAACCGATTTGCATGAAGCTTGAAATATATACAAAAGAGAGAGTTGTAATGTTGGAGAGTCTCGGGTTATCGGCCATATCGGGGATTTAGGGGTTCAAAACATGGGTCAAAAAATGGCGAAACAAAGTTTTTTGTATTTTTCAGCCACTATATAATGTTTATATATGATATTTTGAGGATGTTTATTCTGGCTCAAAGTCATTATTTTCTTTACTAATTAAAACCACGATATTCTCATAGCAAAATTTTCAAGAAAATTATTATTATTTTTTTAAATTTATTTGTGTTGGTCATTTTTGCAAGACTTAATCGACACGTGTTTCGGAATTTGTCAGATTCCATTGTCAAGAT
The DNA here is from genome assembly GCA_963921195.1 of Pegoplata infirma. Lineage (NCBI taxonomy): Eukaryota > Metazoa > Arthropoda > Insecta > Diptera > Anthomyiidae > Pegoplata > Pegoplata infirma. Next base: position 48,152,286 of record OY992537.1, on the reverse strand, counting down.
TATTTAGCAAAAGTAGAAACGATTTCTACAAAGTAGCAAACGAGTCTAATGACAAATCGTTTGTGCACAAACTAAAGTACTAATACATATTCGACTCTATCCACAATGTGAATTAAAAAGACGAAGAAATTGTACTATACTAGTAAGGCAACGATTGTCAATAACCAACAAAAATATTTAAAACATTTTTACATATGATTGTCCATTGGACTACAACAATATGTTTTTGTTGTTGTGAGTGTAATAATACCACATACGTGGACTGAGGGTAAATTTCATCTTTGTTTATGCTCACATTTGCTTTCATCGGCCGGATATTTTCGCCTTAAGTGAAACCCAGGTAGGAGGAGATGCTGATCCACAGGATTTCCAAATACCTGGGTATCAATTTCTATCCCTTTTTATTCCTCATCGGGGCCTTGCGTTATATATTCGTGAAAACGTTGTGTTCCAACTTCAGCCTCATCTAGGCTGTAGTGATGCGGAATTTAACTCCCATTGGGTTAAATTCCAAATCAGGACACACTTTTTGCACTTCGGGTTTGTCTATAGAAGCCCGAATTTGGACACGGAGAAGTCTTACGACTATTTTGACTCCGTATCCGATTCCATAACGGGAATCCTTGGGGTCTGTCCGGGTAGTGAAATAGTCGTTGCCGGGGACTTCAACGTGCACAATTCTTCATGGCTGAGCCATTCTAGTCATACGACTCCCGAGGGCTTATATGTTGAACTCTTCGCAGCACAAAATCACCTTGTGCAACTTGTGAAGGAGCCAACACACATTCCGTGTGTTGAAGGGCAGTTTCGAAATACTCTCGACCTTTTCCTCACTTCGCATCCTGAAAAATACGAAGTCGAGCTACTTGCGCCTCTTGGAAACGCGGATCATAACCTCATTTCTGCAACCTTTTCACTTTCGGACCTTCGTAGTGCTTCAAAACCAGCAACGAAGTGCTCTATTTTTGTCTATGAAAAGGCTCGTTGGGCTGAGCTTAACGACTTCTTTCACCATTTCAACTGGAAACTCTGTTTTCTTGATGATAATGTTAACGCTGCGGCAGAAATGGTACTAAACGTGATAATGCTGGGAATGAAATTATTCATTCCATCCAAGCAAATTTCGACTAAACCAAAACATAAGTGCTGGTTTAATCATACGTGCAGGAATGCAGTCAGATCCAGAGAGGATACGTTCAGTAATTGGCGTAATGACAGAAACCCAGTTACTGACGCGTTACGTAAACAGGCGTGAAGTGAATGTGCCAGAGTACTCAGGAGTGAAAAGCTTCTTTACGAACAGCGTCTGCGTGCTAAGGTCCTTGCTGCTCCGCGGGGTAGTAAGACCTTTTGGTCATTTGTTAAAAGGGTAAAGAATAATACTAGTTCATCCATTCCAACCCTTATAATGAATGACCAAATATTCACAGACCCGGTTGATAAAGCCAACCTTTTTGCTGACTTGTTTGCAAGAAATTAATTTTTGCCGGAAAGCAATCAACCACCGCCCGAACTCGAAAGGGTACCTGTTACTATGTCCAAGGTATTTTTTCGATCGCGTGCAGTCAAAAGGGTCCTTGAAGATCTCAACATAAATAAGTCCCCGGGGCCGGATGGTGTTACGGCTGTAGTCCTGAAGAAGTGTGCCTTGTCGTTATCTCGTCCTTTGGCAACATTATTTAGCTACTCGTACCGGGTTGGAGTTTTTCCCTCTTGCTGGAAGGTGGCCAATGTCCAGCCAATCCCTAAAAAGGGTGAGGCTACGAACCCTGAAAACTACCGCCCAATATGCTCTACGCTCTCGAAAGTCATGGAGAGCATGATCAACCACCACTTGGTAAATTATCTGGAGTCAAATTTACTTTTGTGTGATCGACAGTATGGCTTTCGTAGAAGCCGTTCTACGGGAGACCTGTTAGCGTTTCTTTCGGAACGTTGGAGTCGTTCTATTCATCAATTCGGTGAAAGCAAAGTGGTTGCTCTAGATATTTCCAAAACGTTTGATCGTGTGTGGCACGGTGCACTCGTTTCAAAGCTTGTTGCGTTTGGTGTCGGTAGAGATTTCTGTCGATTTATATCGAGTTTTCTCAGAGACCGATCCATACGTGTTGTTATAGATGGGTTCTCATCAGATGAGTTTCATTTGAATTCAGGTGTACCGCAAGGCTCTGTTCTTTCTCCTACACTTTTTCTTATTTTTCTTAACGACCTCCTCGGTCTAACTTTCAATCCTATATATTCTTTCGCAGATGACAGCAACATTTGTCATTCATTTTCCTTTAATTATAGACCAAACCTTACTGAGGTTGAAGCTATGAGGCAGAACATGAATGACACACTCAATCATGACCTTACGGCAATCTCCGAGTGGGGTCTTGCGAATCGGGTCGATTTTAATGCTCGTAAGACCCAATGTTGTATGCTGACCCACAGACGGCTTGTGGAATCAGCGTCATCTGTATCCATGGGTGGTATAGATATTGAGGAATCAGACACTCTTGATGTTCTAGGCATGAAGATTCAATGTGATGTTCGTTGGAACCAACATGTTTTTCAAGTGTCGAAAGAAGCATTCAAGTGTCTTGGTTTCTTAAAACGGTGCAAGAATTACTTCACTCCGTCTGATCTCCTCACTGCTTCAAGGTCTATCTTGAAGCTTCTGGATCGGGTGCAAAGGAGTGCGTTGAAGCTCATCAATGACAGTAGGGTATCCAGCTCTATTGACTCATTGGAGCATCGTCGGAATGTGGGTTGTGCGTCACTGTTCTATCGTTATTATCATGGTAAGTGCTCAGCTGAGATTGGCGAACTCATCCCTGAGACGCGGGTATATGCCCGTAGTACTCGCCTTTCCACCAGATCACATCCGTTCGTTGTCGATTGTCCAGTGTCTCGCACAAAGCATTACAGAGAAAATTCGTTTCTCGGTCGAACTAGCCGTATGTAGAATAAACTCCCGTCAGAAGTCTTTCCAGTCGGCTACAATTTGGAAAAATTCAAATTAAATGTCCACAAACACTACTCCCTCTTTCCTTCTCCTCATAACCTATTTTCCTAATACCAGCACAATGCATTGCATTATTAGGGGGCATCCCCTGAGTGTTGGCTCAAAGAAAAAAAAAAAAGATGAAAGGTTTTTTTAATTCGTATCTAACGGTGACATAACCTTGTAAATATTCGGCTTCGTTAAATATTTTTTCATGAAAATGTGTAAATTTTTAGGGGTATTTATATGAAGACATAGAACTACGATATCCATATGAATATGAAATAATCTGTATTAAATTTAAGTCGATACGTTTTTTTGCTCTAGACGATATTCCTGTTAGTTCGGGAGTTATCGAAATTCTCCCGTAAAGTACACATTGTTTCATAAGGGGACAACAAAAACACTGATATTGCCGATAAGCCGAGACACCCCAAACTTTAAATTGTCTCTTTTGTATATTTTTTAAGTTTCAGGAAAATCGGTTCTTAAGGGTTGCGATATTTCCCTCGTTAGAATCGATCATGGATCAATAATATATATGAGCAAATCCATGGGAAATTTAAAACCGGATCACCGATTTTGTTTATTTTTGGTTATTTGAAAGGGCTTCGTAAATGATTAAAAACTATATTTGTTTTTATAGGGGTTCAAGTTAAAAAAATGCAGAAGAAAAATTGAGTTTCTAAAAATTATAGACATTTCTGGTATTCCCATACCGGTTTCAAACACTCCAGTTAGCGTTATTATCAGTAGGATATTAAGTGTCGGTTTGTCTTGTTAATGAAAATTGTTTTTTAAATACGTGAAACCAAAACGGAGCCATTTTGTTGTCCATAGTAACGCTGACACTCTTCACATGTGTTGAGCCCAATGGGCCCTAATTTGGAATAAAAAAAAATGGCATTCCCTAAAATTTTGAAATGCGCATATCTCGCTAAATAATGACGACACGAAAAAAAATCCAATATAATTTTTGTAGCTCTTGGCTCGTATAATACGACCGCCAAATATCTGAAAGCTCTCCGAGTTAGCGTTTTTCTCAAGACCCTATTAAGCCCCTTAATTTCCGTATCTAGAAAATTAAAAGGTAAACATAGATTTTGATCTAAAAATGTTATCCGTTTTGCACTACTTTGCTTTCGAGATACTGGAATTAAATGCCCCTGTTGGGTCTTTAGAATTAAAAAAACTGGATAACAAAAAAAATCATTACTCGGAGGGCTTTCGGGTTGGCGGTCGTGTTCTACGAGCTTTTGGACTTTTTGTCATGTAGGCAGTTAAATACTACGTGATATGTGCACTTTTAAAACTTTCGGGAACACCAATATTTTTGGATTCAAAATTGGGCCCCATTGGGGTCATCACATGTGAAGAGGGTCGGCGATACTATGGACCAAAAATTTGGCTCTGTTTTGCTCTACCTATTTAAAAAATCGATTGCATTCGATTTTTATACCCTCCAACCACAGTATGGTGGTATACTCACTTTGTCATTCTGTGTGTAACGCATCGAAATATCGGTTTAGGAGCCCATTAAGTATATCTATTATTGATCTGTGATCGATTCTAAGAAATTCTAGCGATGTCCGTCCATCTGTCCGAATATTCATAGGCTGGTTAAGTTCGGAAATGGGCAAAATCGGACCAAGGGGAAAAAGTTCCCCCTTGGAGAACTAAATCAACCTCTGAAAAACGGTATTTTTTTGCAGGGTTTTTTGTACTTTGTTTAAGCAAATGCAGCATTTTTATGTCAGAGGAAGCTCAAAACCCTGCGGATAAAAAAAAATAAAATAAAAAGTTTGACCCGCCCCTTTTGTGGGCGTGGATATAAAAAATGTATACTAATAATGATTAATTGGATTAAACAATTGCAAGAATCATAATAAATCCATTTAATAACATCTATCGCAAGGGGAAGGTATCCCCCAATGTCTCCCACCAAATCTCCAATACAACCCCCCACCAAAAAAAGACGCCCCTGATTTGTTTATGTTTTTTTTTACATTTTGGAGGCTATAAAAGGTTCGTCACAGCCGAATTTAACACTTTCACTTGTTCTAAATCGAATGAACAAGAAATCGAATGCATTAATGTTTTCCATTCAATCGAATAAATTCAAATGACTACATTCAATGTTGATTTATAAAATCGAATACATTCATTGACTATGAAAATTGAATGTTGTTTTTGGAGAATTCATTCAAAAAGGATTTCATTCTTCAAAGCTCAGTCCCATATAGTGATACTTAAAGTGATAGACCAAAAATGCAAAATCTTCTTCTTTTGAAAGATTCTAAGTGCATTTGATGTGGAAAAGTATTAATATTTTTTGAAAAAATCCCGTTTGCAGTTTGCTAAATCTAAACCCCTTAATATCTCAAGAGCCCGAAGTGATAGATCATATCTAATTGTAAGACCAGATTCGTAATTTGGAAGGGGTTACCAGGACCATTTTTCTTAACCGATATATACAAACAATAAGTAAAAATACAAAAAAAAAAAAAAAAAATCGGTTAATCGACACTAATTTGCCGATTTATTTGTTATTTGAAAATTACCAAATTTAGATTAACTGTTCAATCGACCAAAATTAATTTGTTAACCGGTTGACGGTTAATCGATTGAATACCCCAGTTTCACCTTAAATTCACGTGTTAAACAAACTTTTAATATTTTGGTAAGACACAAAAATATTTTTAAATGTATTTTTGAAACTCATATTTTAGCAATAAAAAAAAATTAAACTCAAAAAAAATTTTACACTCAAAAAAAAAACTGTAATTTTTATAAAAAAAGTTTTTTTTGCAAAATAAAATATTTCTAAACAAAATTGTTACTTTTTCACTCTAGAAAATTTACTATATCTGAAAAAGTGCATTAAAAAATTCGACCAAGTAGAATTTAGCTTTTCTACTTTTTTGTGTGTTAATATTGACCTAAAAAGACAACTGCTCAGATCCCTACGCGAAGCGGAATCGAAAAAAAACTTCTCCATACATTTTTGCTCCATACTAAAGTTTAATGCAGTGGCATGCTATTGATAAATATGTTTTAAATTAAATTTAAAAAGAAAACTTAACTATTTGGAAATGTTCAACTATGCGTAAAAATTGTAAGATTTGTAATATTTGTTATATTTAAACAGTTTTCGACTAAAAAGCATCACAAATATTTGTTATTTTTTTTGTTATCCTTTATAAAAGTATTTTTTTATGCAAACTATGATTCCAAAAGAATATTTTATAAATAAGGCACGTTCTTTTCTTATATTAAGAATTCTTCAAATCACCTAAAATCAAATAGTACGTAGAAATGAGAAAAATAAGGAAAATATAAAAACTAACCCAAAAAAAAACAAAAAATCAGATGGAAAAAACTGTAACAAACACGTTTAATGTAAATCCAATAACAATTTTATTTATGAAATTACTTAAAACCAAATGTCACGATACCTCTGATTGTGAGCTGAACGGTATTCAATGTTTTGGTAAAAAAGTAATGCATACTTCTAGGCTTATAGAAAAGATTTATATAACGTTTAATTTTTGACATTTTTAAAAATAAGGAAAATTATTCTACTCATTGTCAGAGGTAAATAAACGCATTATTTTTAGACTTCTAAAAATATAGATAAAAATTAGTCAGCTTTTTATCGTAAAATATATAATTTTTGCACTGCCTAAATGTATGCTTTAAGTTTTTTATAAATAATTTTAAAAATTATTCGAGAAATGTAAGCGTGACAATTGGCCTCAAATGACATGAATATGTTAAAACCAATATCATGATTTGGAATTATTTAGAGATGAAAACTAAAAACCGGCAAATGTAGAAATCCCATTAAAGCTTATGATATTTTGATTTTACTTCTGATGTTTACACCATACAAAGACTTAAGTAACCATGTTAAGGAATTACATAAATTCAAAGAATAATAAAATTATACAAAAAAAAGTATTACATATGAGTACATACACATACGAGGGCAAATTGAAAATTACCATGAGTTCACTTTTAAAACAATAAATTTTAGACAACTGTTAAAAAGGTTTCTGATGGAAGTTTGGGCATAAAAATTCTCAAATCTTGATTTTCGAATATCAAAACTTCGTTTGTGTAATCATAAATATTCCCTCGTTTGAATAAATATTTTCGCCCAGAGAACAAAAACATCCAAATAGATTTAACACTTAAGTACAGTGACTTAACAAAATGTTTATAACATTAAGATATTGTATTTTCTTTTCCCCTCTGCCTCTCCCTCTAACTCATCTTGTTATTTTGCTAAATACGTACTTACACACTTATACAATCATTTGGTAACAGCGAAAGAATACAGAAAAAGTCCTTGCTAACAATAACAATAAAGTGGAAGAAATGTGACGGAAAAACAACTTTCATTTATTCTGTATGTATGTAAAGTGAGTACTCGGAGATATATTTACTCAAACACCTGGGTGCCAATTCTCGCAGTCAAAAAATTCTATTCAAAAGTGCGATTTTTTCAATTTTCTGTATGCCTAAAATTAAGATAAATACCAAATTTTTATAATTTTCGCTTACAACACTCCCAATGCTCCGTTTTAAAATAACTCTACGTTAAATTAAAAATGTTCATAAAAATTTTGACAAAATAACATATAAAAAGCTTGTATTTATCAAACCATAGTTTTAGGCATACAGAAAAATTGACAAATCGCACGTTCAAGTAGAATTTCGATCATTATCCACTCCGAGAATTAGACCACTGATTCATATAGAATTTCACTAACAAGCCAGCAAAGAAAAAAATAAAGATTTTTTCAAGCAAAACTTTTTTTATAGCAACCATAGTGCTTACAAAGAGCGCTATTTAGAATGCAGCATATGTAAGGGATAACACTTTTATTTTTTTTGATAGGAATTAAAATATTAAATTCAATGCTAAAAAAATTTAGCACTTCCTAGAGAGAAAAATACTATCCCAACAGCGTTGTTAAATCATTGTGGACGTTAACACGAGAGTTCTGAATATCATCCTCAAAATGCTTTCAGAATATCAGAAATATATTATTGATCTAAAGCCATATATAAAAAGTGGTTTTAGAAAGTTTTATTTAGGGTCATCAAAGCCCAAAGTAAATAATTTTTATCTTGCAAATATACTTATCTTATAAAACCAATTTTCCTGAAACTTTAAATATGATAAACCAGACGATTTTGAGATTGTGGTGTCTCTGCTTATCGGGCATATCAGTGTTTAAAAATTTCGTTGCCCCCTATGAAAAAATGTGGACCTTCGGGAAAATTCCAATAACTCCCGAACTAACAAAAATTTCATCTAAAGTTAAAATACGTGTCGACTTAAATTTAATACAGATTATTTAGTATTCACATGGATATCGTAGGTAGGTTATTTATCGTGGGTTTATTTATGTGAAAACATAGTCACATAAATAACCCCATAAAATTTACACATTTCCGTGAAAAAAAAAATTAACAATGCCGAATTTTTACACGGTTTTGCCACAGTTGTGAAAGTTTTGAAAAAAAACGTTCTCTTTATATAAAAACATCATATAGTTTCTTAAACAAAAATGTTTGGAAGATTCAGAAAACGATTTTTACCCATTTTCTAAACCACTTAATTTCCGGTATGGCCAATAAGCCGAGACACTCCAACCTCTTTTATATATTTTATGTTTCCGGCAATCGGTTCATAGGGGTTGGAGTACTTCCGTTGTTATTCAGTAAATATATTAAGATAACATGATAATGATTTAAGGCTGGTGTCTAATTTAAAGAATGATGTAGGATGTCAAATCAGTTTCGCTATATAATATAAAATTTACTGTTTTCATTTTCACAAAACAAAAAGGTTTGTAACTAAGTTTTTCACCAGTTGGCGAATAAGATGTAAACCAATTATTTTTCAACAAAAACAAATTTTTGACGTCTTTAAAAAAAAAAAAAAAATCATCAATATTTTTTTTTAATCATTTTTTTTCATTAGTTTTTTTTTACATAAATTTTTTTTTATCAAAAAAAGTTTTTCCATCATGTTTTTTTACATAAAAATTGTTTGTTAAATTTTTTTTTGATACAAAAATTTTTTTTTTCTCGAAAAAAAAATTTTTATCAAAATTTTTTCTCCGAAATACAAATCGACCACACCCCCGATCTTAAAATTTTGTTCACCAATACTTGGAATGTTGCTTCGGAGTTGCAAAAAGACTCGAAAACTACTTATCCGATTTTAAAAATGTTTTCTCCAATATTAAGAACAGTCTTTCAGGGTGGACATAGCATAGGTTTCATCGACCACGCCAATTAAAAAAAAGAAAACGTAAAATTTAAAAATCTACAAAGTTACTCAAGCGATTTCAAAAATGTTCTCAGCAATATTTAGAGTGCTCTTTTAAGGTGAGTGAACTTGTGGTAGGTTTCTTTGACCACACCCATGTTAAAGCCCACTTTATGTCAAAAGACGTCAAATTTAAAAACCTCCAAAACTACTCATCCGGTTTTAAAACATTCTTAACAAGTACTTTTTGGAAATTCCGATTTTAATGGGGCAAATATGTGCAAAATTGTGTACTTTGTAACTTTTTCTTTCTGCTGAAATAACGATCATTGAAACTTGAAAGCCAGTACAAAAAAAGTGTTAACAGCGTGATAAGGGCAAATTATTGTACTCAGGTACTTTTACCATCTCCTGAAATCGTCCATGTTTTGAAATTTAAATTTTTTAAGGGAGTTACCAATTATTTTTTTTTTATTTCTTTAACACATGCTATACAAAAAACGCTTGCAGTCCACATGGAACAAAAAAAAAATGGAATTCAGAACGAAATGGAACAGAATGGGGTACGAAATGGAATAGAACGGGGAATGAAATGGATTCAAATGGTTTCAATAATTACGATATAATAGCTCTAAAATTTTGAAGACATTGTTTTACCAGAATGGTCTAACGCTCATTCTTTGTCAACGTCAAAAACTAAATAAAATAAAGATTCCGTAAGGGAAAATTTTAGAAATAGGGACTCTAATTCTGATACTTTCTGAATCCGGTATTTAATATTACTGGTGACGAAGATCCGGACGGGCATGCTAGTAGTATATAAACATAATAGAGTCCTCAACCGATATTTCAATTCGTTTTGCATGGAGTGCCAAAAGAATTTAACATTATTAAAAAAAAAATGCTTTTGCAAATGCACCTTAATCTTCAGCAAAATAGTATCATGATTTAATGTTTAGGGCAAGAGTACAAAATTAGTAGTAATTTTTAAGTGTTTGATTTCTAGATGAAGCCAAAAACCACTAAATTCTGTTAAAATAATTTCTTGTTTCTTCTTTATATACATTTTTGAATTTATAGAAAACTAGCAGACACAAAGACCATATTAACAAATAGGCTAAAGACGATTTAACATGTTTTTTTTTGCATATGAATATACATATATGAAGAAATGGCGTACTGCAAACACTTGATCCCTATATAGCTTAACTCTCCTAAACTCTTTTGTCCTTCTCTTTTTTTGTCTTAAAATATCTATTAACTGAAAGATGAACATTGTTTTACCGCCATTAAATACACATTTTTTTGTGTGAGAGGGGTTGGGGTGTGGGGTGTCCAGCAGTGGTCTTTGGGGGACACCTTTCCGGTAAATGTTTACAAATCCCTTTATAATGCTTTTTCCGCTAAAGTTATACAATTTTATTATTATTTCAAAAATTGTAACATCCACGACCACAAGAAAGGCCGTCACCAAAAACAAAGAATTTTCGAATCCCCTGCTTCCAAGTGCAGGACCTTGAACTTCTTATAGAATGAAAATGTGTTTTTGAAACTATAAACTTTTTTACACCATGTCTGATATTTTCCATTTCTGAACTCAAAAATTCTATGTTTGATATTTGTGTCAAACTTCAGAAGTCTAGTTCTTCCACTTTGAACATCATCGTGTCCTCTACAGATGGACAGACGGACGGATGGAATGTCTTTGAATGTCTTAGAATCGATCACTAATCAGTAATATTTATACTTTATGGGGTCCAAGATCGATATTTAGTTGCGATACAAAGAATGACAAAGTGAGTATACCCCCATAACGTGGTTGGAGGGTATAAAAAATCAATTTTAATTCGAAAAAGATCAGTTGTAATCCGAAATAGATAAATAAAAAGATCGATTGTTATTTGTAAAAGATCAACTACATACAAAAATGTCTGCGAATTTTGTACTCTTGCCCAAAACATTAAATCATGATAATGTTTTGCGAAAGATTTGGGTGTACTTGCCAAAGCAAAGTTTTTTGAGAAAAAATAATGTTATATTTCTTTGCTATTCCATGCAAAACGAATTGAAGTATCAGTCGAGGACCCCATTAAAAAACCAAAAGAGCTGTACATTTCGTAAGTGAGTGCAAAAATAAGTGCAAAAAAGTGTTTTTACATTTTGGAGAGTATAAAAGATTCGGCACCAATGAATATAACACTCTCACTTGTTTTATGTACATTTGATAAACAAATGGAAAATTTTTATGCGAAAAGCTTAGACTTGGTGAAAAAGTAGCTTTGGTAAAAAAAATTATTTTTTTTTCACGAAAAACAAAATTATGTTAAAAAAAACATAATGAATCCAAAATTTTTAGTGAAAAAATTTTGATGAAAAAAAGTTTTTGATGAATTTTTTTGATGAAAAGAAACATTTTTTGATGTAAAAAAAAATTATGAAAAAAATATAAAAAAAATATAAAAAAAAATTATTTTGGTGAGAAAAAAATTGATAGTAAAAAATTTGATAAAAAAATTTAATGAAAAAAATTTTGATGAAAAAAAAAAAAATTTGATGAAATAAAATTTAATGACAAAAAAATTGATGAAAAAAAAATTTATGAAAAAAAAAAATTGGATGAAAAAAAATTTGATGAAAAAAAAATTAATGAAAAAAAAAATTGTTAAAAAATAAAAATTTAATAAAAAAAAATGAAAAAAAAAATTTATGAAAAAAAAAATAAAATTTGATGAAAAAAAGTTTGATGAAAAAAAAATTTGATGGGAAAAAAATTGATAAAAAAAAAAAATTTGATGAAAAAAAAAAAAAAAATTGATTAAAAAAAAAAAATAATGAAAAAAAAAAATTTGATAAAAAAAAATTGATAAAAAAATTTTTTTGTTGAAAAATAATTATGTTACTTTTTATTCACCAGCTGGTGAAAAACGGGTTTATTCACCACGAGTAATAGTAATTGAAAAAAGTAATTCTTGTTTTCTTTTTCGTTAATTGGTAGCTTATATAGTCAAACTGAGGTGGCGTCCTGCAACTTTTTTAAAATTAGACACCAGCCTAAAAACATTATCGTGTTAAAAAAACTTGTCAAATTACTAGAAAAAGTCTCGTAATCCCATTTTATACCTACTTTACATTATCACACTTTTCCATTATACACAACAATTTAGCAACTTCTTAAAGATTTATGTAATCTTTTTTGATTGAAACCTAGTCGTATCTAATAAGTGAAGAATTTCTGGCCAACATTTTTTATAAAATCATTCCCTAACATGGTGAAATTACGCTTGTATAATGGAAAAGTATAATAGTGGAAATTGGGTATTACCAATATTTGACAGTTTTCCTTGTTTTTTTAACAAAAAATGTTCGATTGAAGTTTAAATTTTTTTTTTAATTTTACATTTTATTTTTTGTAATTTTACAAATTTCCAAGTTTTTTTTACAAAAAAAAAAAAATCTAGTAAATTCACGAGATTTCTTTTTAAGTTTTATTACGCCAAATAGTTGTAATTTTACAATTTTATTGTAAATTTACGAAAAAGCTCGTAAATTTTAATATGAATTCTCGTAAAATAGGAGATAGCAAAAAAATCTAGTAAAAACACGAAACCTTCTTGTAAGTTTCATCGAGTAAAAAAAAGCTGGTAAATTTTACTATGAATTCTCGTAAAATAGGAGATAGCAAAAAATCTAGTAAAAACACGAAACCTTCTTGTAAGTTTCATCGAGTAAAAAAATTTATAAATTTACAATTTTATTTGTAAATAGCTTGTAGAATTACAAAAGCATTGGTAAAAAGCTTGTAAAATTACAAGGAATTGTTGTCAAATACATTTATTGTCGTTTTACAAGGTTTTTTTTGAGTGTAAAATAGAGATGCGCGCGTGACACGAATTTTTCGTGATTCACGTGATTCACGCGTGAATCACGCGTGATCGTGAGTGAAATTTATTTCTACTCACGTGATCGTGAGTGCGCGTGATTATAAAAAATAGTTTCGTGCGTGAGCGTGCGTGAGTAATTTTTGTTTCGTGAGTTTGCGTGATTTTTTTGTGCTGTTTAAAACAGAAAACGAGTAAAAAAATCGTCATTATATTGAATTTAAAGGGAAATTAATCCAAAATTGTGATTTTTATTATTGTTTTAAGGAAATTCAATACTTTTTGTGCAAGAAATCGAAAGAGGTGAAATAAAAATTTTCTGATTTTAATTTCGTGAATCTTCGTGAGCGTGATTTTTTCGTGAGCGTGAGAAAAATTTTAGTTACTCACGTGAGCGTGCGTGAACGTCATCAGAAAAAGTAATTTCGTGCGTGATCGTGCGTGAGTAAAATTTTTATTTCGTGAGCGTGAGCGTGCGAGAGTCAAAATTCACTCACGCGCCCATCTCTAGTGTAAAACTCCAAAAATATCGTTTGTAATTCGAAAATTAAAATTGGGTTTCAAAAATATCAATGGTTATTTATTTGATATTTTTTGAATTACAGTTCCCAGCAAAATTTTCTGTTCCAAATAATCGGTTCCAGAACGCTTCAAACTACTCTGCAACCGGTTCAACTTAAAACCATGTTTCCATTAACATCAAAAACACTTGATTTGAGCAAAACACTTCGAGCTGTTTCCACTCAAGTTGAAGTGATTTGCAACGTCAAACTAATTACGAATTTTCGTAATTAATTTGACGTTTTCTCTACAAAATAATTAAAACAACAAAATTAAGAAAATAATTACCAAAAACAATTGATTTTGCAGTTTATTATAATTAAATAAAAATGTTTTAACATCAAATTGTAAATTATTTTAATAATAAAAAAAATAAAATGTCTTCTTCTTCTAACGAACACATACTACGAATGAGTAGCTTTTATTTTCGAATATAAAATACAGTGTTGCACTGACCAAAACAAGTGGTGAGTTTAAAAAGTCGACATGTTTTGTATCAAAACACCCAATTTGAGATGTTTTGCGCATATGAAAAATGTATGGGAAAACATGCAAAAACTTACATGATTTCCTCAAAACACTATGATTTGCCCAAATCATGCCACTGGAAACATACTATAACATTCCAGAATCAATGATTTATGTTTGAAATTGTCCCGAAAGCAATCGTTTTTTAGAGCAGGTAGTTTTTTTGAAAAATACTTTTACATAGAAAATTTTGTTGTGATTACCGCAGAATATATTCAAGAATCTATTGAACCAGGAACTTGTTCCAAAAAATTTTCCTGGGATTAATCTTTTTCGAATTACAGTCGATGTCTTTCGAAATACAGTTGATTTTTTTCGAAACAAAATTGATGTTATTCGAATAGAATTGATTTTTTTCTAATAGTATTTGCCCTATTTTGAAATGTAATTGATTTTTCGAATTACAATTGATCTTTTTCGAATTACAATTGGAATCTTTGTAGCACAGTAATTTTTTTCAAATTAAAATTTATCTTTCTCGAATTAAAATTTATCCATTTCAAATAACAATTTATCTTTTTGCATTACAATTGATCTTTTTCGAATTACCTTTGATATTTTCAAATTACAAATGGATCTTTCAAACTGCAAATGAAAATCTCGAATTACAAGAAGAATTCATTAATCTCAGTTGTTTCAAGACTGCTAAGGGATCAAGTATTTCGAATTTACGCTACACTATAATACACTCGTATATGAACGGCTCTATGATTTTCTATGAGGTACGAATTGAATACTTTAAGTTCATAGGGCATATATTTTTTTTTCTTTTTTGCAAATAAACAAAAAATATAACCCTGAAACGTTAAGGCGATGCTAAATTTAAGAATATGTTTTTTATTTTATATTTTTGTTATTCCAACAATAAGTGTGAAAAGAAGGAGGGTTCTATTATTCTATTATTTTAATACAACTAAGCGTTTTAGGGAAAACAATTACACAAGCCTTTATTTACGCGGTAAAGGTGTCAATAGTAACAAACCAAAACAAGTAAGAAATTAATACTCGGTAAAGACCAACCACACAATACCCTACAACAATGCTTGCAACAAAATAAATCCTAAGTCAAAACATGAATCCAAATGGATCTAAATTGGATTTGATTAGTATCCAGCTGATTCTTATAGATTTTTCTCTCCTGATTCCAAATCTGCGCACAAATTATTCTAACACGACCGTTTTTTGAGATATTCGCTATTAAAAAGTCAAAAAAACTAAATTTGGCGGTCTAGTGATACATATTCTTAAGCTGCTTTCAAAAAAATATGACTTGATTTTATATAAAATGGACCTCCTGATTCCAAAACTGTTATTCATATAGCATGTTCCGTTTTCGATATATTCGCGTTCGAGATATTTGCGTGCAAAAATTTGCAAACACGAATATCTCGAAAACGGAGCATGTTAAAATCAGTTTTGGAATCAGGAGGTCAATTTAATATAAAATCAAGTCCTATTTTTTAATCAAGCGTAGTAAAAATATGTTACAGTGGACCCCGAGTTATTGTTTTTCTAACTTTTTAACAGCGAATAAATATCTCAAAAACGGTTAATGCTAGAAAAATTTGGCGAACAGTGTAAATTTTTAGCAATAACTCGAAAACAGGTTCTGGAAGGATCTCCGTGTTAACGATTTTTAGAGCTTTAAATAAAATTTTTACACAACCTTGAAGAACAAATCAATGAAATTACAAAAAATTGTGTAAAATAAAAACATACTTAAAATTATCGTGCAAGTTGAGGGACAGTTGTACTTTTATAGAAATATTATCAAACAACGTCTTAGCAATTTATACATTATGTTAGCTTGAAAAAAATAAGCTGCAAAACAATTTTGTCTAATACTTAAACTCAGTTGGTGGTTAAGTGTTAAAGTTATAAACAGCAACACTGGGCAGAATATGATTAAATTGGAGGAGTTTACGCCAGACAAGAATGTGTAATACAAAAAACGAATTTATATATTTATCAAAAAAAAAATGTATTAAATTCTGTTATTGAAATGGTTTAAGATGTGAAAACTGTATAAAAAATGTAAAGATTTAAAAAACAATGAAATATTTATAAGATTTTTCAGAATCCATGCTATATCAATGGAATGCAATGGAATATATTCTTTCTTATTCAATCCCAGAATTCAAAACCATTCTATCTCAAATAATTGTGAGATGGTTCAAATTTCCATTTTTAATATTTTTGGCGTTTCTACAAAAAAGTGTTTGATTTTAAAAACTTTTTTTTCCAATTTTCCTATAGAATAAGTCTCAGATTCTGAGAATTTTTGCGTATAGAAAAAGTCTCAGATTCTGAGACATTTTTTCTATTAAAAAACTCTCAGACTTTGTTGAGACATTTTTCCTGTGGAAAAATTCCAAGATACTGAAAAATTTTTCCTACAATATTTCTCAAAGAAAATTTCTCTTCATAATAAGAACTTCCAAATTGACAGATATTTTTTCAGATTTGATATCAGTTTTTCTTTTAAAATTTTTATATTTTCCCTTAAAATTTTTTTTTAAATTTTTCTTTAAAATTCTTCAGATTTTATCTATTCAAAATTTTTGGATTTTTAAATTTTTTCCTTTAGAAATTTTTATTAAAAATTTCGTTCTTTCTTCTTTTCTTTTTTTCTACTTTTTCTTTATTTTTTTTGTTTTGAAATTTGGTCTGGGGAAGGTAATTTCCACTGTACCCGTTGTACCCGTCTATCCACAAATTGAAAATTGAAGATTTTTTTATTTCAACGTTTGAAATAATGCAATATTTATAATTGGGTGCACAATGCATTACAATGACATAAAAAAAAAATATTTTATAAAAAAAAAATGCATAAGTTTAAACTAGAGATGGGCTCACGATAGGCATTTTCTAATGACACTCACTCACTTTCGAGCATATTTTATCTACTTACACTCACTTACAATCACGTGAGTAAATTTAATACAAAATTACTTTATCGCTACTCGTAACACCTTATATATTATGTTCTGGTATGCTATATTTTATACCTTACTCGTATGCTTTGCTATAAATTTGATCAATTATTTTATACCTTACTGGTATTCTTTGTCATAATGTGGATGCATTACATTGAGTCTCATCCCCTGTTAAAATCACCAATGCTGCAATGTATAAAATAAGCAATCCTATACCTTATTTTATACCTTATGTGGTAATCTAAGCTTTGCTGGGTACTAATTTGTATCACAAGATCGTGCGGGTTTGTACGTCAAAGTCATCTAGGATGACTACTGGTGTGACTTAGTTTCTGGCTTTAGAATTAACTTGAAATGACAATCTTTGATGGTGAATTGTTGCAATTTTTCTAATGGATTTTTTTACGTTTTCAATTCTTAAATCACGTGTTGATAAATTGAGTTTTTTTTTTAAATTAAAAACTAAGAAATAAGTAATTGTGTTTATAAATTGTTGGACTGTATATTTTATAACTGAATTTTTTATTTAGTTCGGTTTGAGTCCATATTAATTATTTCTGAGAAATAATAATTGTTGTACAATGAGAAAATCTGAAAAAAATCAAGTGACAACACAGGCAAAGTGGAGATGTCGACAGCTTTCGGAAGATGCCACCCTTCCATCATCAGCACTCCTTCGATTGTCACACACTTAATGTGTGTCAGATTAAAATTAGCCATTTATATGAAACTTTTGAACAAATTAAATATGGGAATTACTTCTCTTTGTGTTGAATAACCCGATTCCAAAACGGTCATTAAAATTTTTCTATCACGTCACAATTTTGAGAAAATCGAGGTTGAAGTGTCATAAAATGTCCATTTTGACCATTTTTGAACGCATATAAAATAAGATCCTGACATGCAAATGACTTGGTATCAAGCTCATTCGAAAGTGTGTAATTTTCTCTTTCAGGCAAGATCAAATCTTTTTGAAATTTAATTTTCTAAAATGGTAAAAAAATCATTAGCCACAAGTGCTTTAAATCTAAAATTTACGTATGAATTGTATGGAAATTTGTTAAAAAACACTGTGTAAATAAACTAAATATTGAAAAAATTTAAGGTTTTTTGCTAATGATTTTTTTACTATTTTAGAAAATTAAATTTTTTGAACATTTTATCTTATCTTTAAGAGAAAATTACAGGCTTTCGAATGAGATTGATACTAAGTCATTTGCATGTCAGGGTCTTATTTTATAAGCTTTTAAAAAGGATCAAATATGCCCTTTTTCGGCACTTTAACCGCGAATTACTCAAAATCCTGACGTGATAGACAAATTTGGGCTCCGGATTTGGAATCAGCGCGACAGACACTATCCAAATCACTAACCAGAATCCAATTCGCATTTTCTTGTTGAGCTGTGTTATTATTTCTCAGAAATAATTAATATGGACTCAAACCAAACTAAATAAAAAATTCAGTTATAAAATTTAAAAATTTTTTGAAAGTTTTCCAAAACAAAAATTTTTAATTGATAGTTCAAAAAGTATACAAGAATGTAAATTATTGAAATTTTTGTGCCTTCCGTTCTAATTTGATAAATATTTAATCAAGAAAACTCGACACAATTTTCACAATTTTTCCAATATTTAACCAGTGGGCAATTTTTCAAAAATTTAAAAGCCAGAAATTTTGTTAGTTCCACACAGGGCTATCCAAAACCACCTATTCAGACTTTCACGGTACACATGTTTTTCTGTAGCGGAACATTTGGTGAGGAAGCCCTCAAATAAAGGAGACTACACCCAGAGTTAACTAAGTATATAATCCACAACTTCACCTTTTATAAATATGTTAAGAGGTTATTACTTTATATTCTTAAGAGACTCTTTAAAAAATTTTCTTTATACATTATTATTTTTCTTATTAAATGTTCCGATTGTTGTGGACACTCTGTCCGTGCCTTTTATGACTCACATTTACATTGTCAGATGATTTTATAAATTGTTGCTATGATTTTTAAATAGTAACAAGGAGACAATTCTTTTTTATAACTTTTGGTCCTCTTTTTATATGAACACTACAGTAAATAAAATGCCATCACGTTTTCTTTACTCACAGTGGCAAACAAAAATTACCCAGCAAAACTACCTGCTCTAAAAAACGATTGCTTTCGGGACAATTTTAAACAAAAATCATTGATTCTGGAATATTAAGTTGAACCGGTTGCAGGGTAGTTTGATGCGTTCTGGAACGGATTATTTGGAACAGAAAATTTTGCTGGGTAGTGGTCAATTTATTCAATTTACACGTTCAGAGTAAAATTACCCATTTTATAGTAGGAGTCCAGTTTCCTACTATAAATTGGGTAAATTTCAACAAATTTTGATTAGAGTGTAGTTTTTTGTCTTTGTATTTGTCTTTTATGTTATTGTAATGCATTATGCATCCAATTATAAATAATTCATTATTTCAAACTTTGAAATAATACATAATGTAACCAAATATAAGTCATACACACTGATAGAAAAACGCTTCATATCACTAATGAATGGAATTCATTAACGTTGGTTCATTGCAACAATGAAATTTTTCATATGCTGAATGAAATTTCATACATATTGTGCAAGATATTCATTAATTTTGATTCATTAGATTTCGTAGTTTCATTAAAAAATTTCATTAAGTTTAGTTTACAAAATTTTCTGTTTTTTGACAATTGTCGTGTCGCGTCTGTTTAGTCTGTTAGTTTACGCGCGCAAAAAACAGCTGATCAGAGCGCGATTTTTTCTAAGATTTTTTTACGAAATTTAAGATGAAATATTGTTGATTAATTATAAGTATTTATTAAACTCACTTTGTTTTAAATTATTTCGGGGTTTTACTTATGTATTAAAAATAAACGTTATAGTAAAATTTTGTGTGAGAAAACTGAGTGAAATCTATAGATAAAATTAAAAATATGTGAAAGTGTTTTTTTAACTTGGTTATTTTGTGATTTTTTCAGATTTTTTTACGAAATTTAAAATAAAAACTAAATTATTAATTAACTAATTTTTGTGATGTTTTATATTAGTTCGTGGTTTTAATTATGTATTCCAAGTTAAGGTTGGAGTAAAATTTTGTGCGAGAAAACTAAGTGAAAACATTTTTTTATTATTTTTAAACCTATAAAAAGATCTTTACAATTTCATACATATATTTCATTTTAAAAATAAAAGTAACATTTATTCAATGAAAGTATTTCATTTCAAAAATAAAAAGTAGGATTTATTCAATGAAAGTATTTCATAGGAATTAAATACTTTTTTCATTAAAGTAATGAAACATTTTCATTAAATACAATTTATATTTTGTATGAACAATTTTCATTAATTTAATGAAACTTGTTCTTGCAATTACATTTTATGATACCCATTTCATTAATTCAATGAAACCCTGCATAGGTTCCTTTTTAACGTCATTTTTCATAACATTAATGTAGATTTTCATTATTGTCATGTACACATTTCTATCAGTGCATGATTTAATGCAGTGGTCGGCATCCATTGCACATGGATCCCGAACACATTCGGTTAATCACATGTATTCAACACGAATGTCAACAAAACTCACAACTTAGAGCATAAAAATACAACAACAAGCTGCTTGATGTCGCTTTGTTTAAGAAATATACTAACACATGCATTCATTATATTCACACAACAATGCATTCATATACTCTCTTTCTGCCGACCACTGATTTAATGTTTAGAAATAAAAAATATGAAATACATTTTTTCCAAAAATCATGCATTACGTAACAAATTATTAGTAAAGCATTATTTTCACTTTAAAATAATACGTTGTTGAACAAATGTTTGGTAGGACATCCTAAAATAATTCTACAAATAAGGTATATACATTACCTGGTAATGTGTTTTATAATCACCACCCATTACCAAACTTTTACTGGGATCTGCTTTAAACAGGATGTTTCTTAAAAAATTCGAATACTTATAAAGATATAACCAAAAAAAAGGACATTTTAAACTTCCTTATAATGTCCTAATGGTACCCTTGATCGTATCATGTCCGGATTTCTGGCAAGAGTTAAGTTATTTTATTGGGAATTCGAATAAAAAAAATATTAAAAACTTAAAACATTTGTCTGTTTTAAGAGCTTGGTCCATAAAAAATTAAAATGCCTATATCTCGAGAAGGCGATTTGACACAACTTTTCAGATGGCAGATCACTACTGTATAGTAGTGGTATTATGCAAGTTACAAATTGAAGTTACAAAGCTTTTTGGTTTTAAGAAAATGAAAACAGTAATTCTTATTTTCTTTTTGTTTTAGTCGGTAGCTTATATATTTAAACTGAGCTGGCGTCCTGCACCGTTTTTAAAATTAGACACCAACCTAAAAACATTATTATATTAAAATTAAATTGTTTTTCTGGGCGCTCTACTAAGAATATAATCTAAAACTTTACCTTTTACATGTTAAGTGGTTATTACTTTAAGTCTTTAATATGGTCCTTAAGAAATTTTCTTTATATTTTATTATTTTTCTTATTAAATGGTCCGATTGCTGTGGACACTCTGTCCGTGTCTTTTATGACTCACATTTACATTGTCAGATGATTTGATAAATTTTTGCTATAATTGTTAAACAGTAACAAGGACACAATTTTTTTATAACTTTTGTTCTTATTTGTATATAAATATTACAGTAAATAGTACACTCAACAAAAAAAGTTTGTAAAATGACATAAAATCCCCGTGATTTTACGGGGCAGGTTTTGTAAAATATGTACTAGCAAGAATCCCCGTAAAGTTAAGGGGATAATTTGTAAATTGATTCAACAAAAGAAAATGTAAATTTACAAATTTTTTTGTAAAATATCATCTTCGAGGTGAACATTTTTTTTGTAAATTTGCAAAAAATTTGGTAAATTTACAAAACAAAATTGTAAACTTACAGAAAAAGGTTGTTATTTTACAAGGAAAAATAGAAAATGAAAAAAATAAATTGTAGATTAACAAATTATTTGGTTAAACTACTGTTTTTTATGCAAAAAACTTGTATATTTACAATAAAAAGTGGTAAATTTACAATTTTTATTGTATATGTACCATTTTTCCTTATTTTTTTGCCGTAAAAACAGTAGTTTAACCATAAAATTTGTAAATTTACAATATTGTTTTTGTATTTTCTATTTCATTTTTGTAAAATTACAACTTTTTTCGTAAGTATACAATTGTTTTTTAAGTTTTCATATTTGTTTTGTAAATTTACAAAAAAATTGGTTTATTTACATATTGGTTTTGTAAATTTAAAGGTTTTTTCCATTGGTGCATCTTATTGTTCCTTCTTCGGCAGCTGGAGTAGCACTTCAACAACCTGAAAAGATTTTTTTTCACTTGAGCACTTTAGCAAACTTTTTAATGTATAACACTGCACTTTTTTATTTTTTTCGACATTTCGTTTTTCTTAAGTAGAACATATGAGAATTGCGAAGGAGGCTACACAAGAAATTTCTTATATTTTCAGGAAAAATTAGTCAAAAAATAACAATTTTTTTTGAATTTTTAATTATTTTCACAAGTATTTTTAAAAAATCGGAAAAAAAAATTTTGGATATTGTAGATTGGATGTTTAAGTACCAGTTAAAATAAGAAAAATTTGATTTTTCATAATTGGCAGCTTTCTATTGACATTTTAGGTACCAAATTTAAAAAAAAAAATACCAAAAAAAATATGGTAAAATCACCAAAAAAAAATGGTAAAAATACAAAAAAAAAAACTAGAACAATTATATAGTAGAAACACATAAAAATTTTGGTATTTTACTTAACGAAAATTACCAAAAAAAATGGTGTAAAAATTATTTATAAAAAATTATTTTTAACTAAATTTTTTACTCCAAAACGCAAAAAAAAATTTGAACTTAGAAAATTTTTGTGTGTCCTATTGTTGAATAATTAATTTTTTTTTTGTAAAACAACATTAATTCTGGAATTTGGAATTTTGTACTTTTCAATACATACATTTCAAACTGAAACCCTTGTAAACGATCTTAAAAAAAATGTTTGTAATAACACATTTTTTTTGGTAGAAGACTAAATAACATCAAGTAAAATTTTGTTGTACAATAACAGTTTTCTTGTGTAAAAAAACTAAACACCTTGTAATATTTTTTTAATTTATAAAACATTTCTCTTTTTTGTAAATTTACCTAAAAAATTTGTAAAATAAATTTACCAATATATAATAGTAAAATTACAAAGCAAACTGTAGTTTTCGTTTTATTAAATATACAACAATTTTTGTAAAAAGACAAAAATATTAGTAAAATAGAATTACAAGACCTTTTACTTGTAAATTTACAAACTTTTTTTTTTGAGTGTAGTCAAACTGAGGTGGCGTCCTGCAACTTTTTTAAAATTAGACACCAGCCTAAAAACATTAGCATGTTAAAAAGGATACTACACCCAGAGTTAACTAAGGATATAATCTACAACTTTACTTTTTACATATATCGCTCATTTACTTGTATAGTGTCATAACTCAAAATTTTTGATTTTACAAAAAACCTGTTTAAAGTTTACAATTGAAACTTGGTTTACATTGCAAAAGGCCCTTACATAGAAAATGTTATAATGGCGCGTTCTGTTCTCAAACGGTGAGTTTAAAAGATATTAATACGAATTTTTGACACAATATAAAGCAGGATATAACAAACAATTTTGTATTGTTTACCTGAAAACGACATATTTTGAGTTATGACACTATGCAAGTAAATGAGCGATATTTTAAGAGGTTAATACTTTATGTTCTTAAGAGACTCTTTAAGAAATTTTCTTTATATATTATTATTTTTCTTATTAAATGTTCCGATTGTTGTGGACACTCTGTCCGTGCCTTTTATGACTCACATTTACAATGTCAGATGATTTTATAAATTGTTAAATAGTAACAAGGACACAATTCTTTTTTATAACTTTTGTTCTTATTTTTATATAAATGTTACAGTAAATGTTACAGTAAATAATATGCCATCATGATTTTATTACGCTTCCTTTATTCACAGTGGCAATCAAAAAATAGCACTAAATAGGTAAAATTGTTAAATTGTTAAAACAAAAATTTAGTTTATAAATTGTTGAAACAAAACTTTTCTAAAATTAAATTTGTTAAAAAAAAATGTTGGAGAAAATTGGAAAAATATTTATAAAATATAAAATAATATAAAAAGTGGTAAACAGAAACCAAGGATAAAAAATATCAGCGGACCCTCAAGGCCCTCAATAAAGTAGAGAACTTGATACTGAAAAGACGCATTCATTTTTTTACCGCTGCCCTTCGGGCTGAACCTAATAATTTTTTCATTAAAAAGATTAAGTTTCCTATTAAATTGCTTGTTGACAGTACTTTATCTATCACTTTAAAATTTCAATCAGTTTTGTTTGTTGAAGATAGTACATCAATATCAGTTTCTAGATTATGAATGTCCATTGGCATTCTTTCTTTCATTACATCTTATTGTTGTTGAGTTTCGAAATGAAAACAAATTCAAATGCTTTATTTACGAGCTTTTGATTTATTTGATTTTTATGTTATTATTCTATTCTTTTCTATTTTTTTTTTGTATTTTTATTATAATTCCTGATGTTGGACAAGAGGATTTTTATGTCATATTTTCAAGTATTATGTTTTCTCTAGCTAAAATATGTAAAATTTATTCATAGGATTGTCATAAAACTTAAATTATTTACTTTAGTTTAATGACACAAAATTACGATAAGTAGTAAGTAGTCAATATTTATTTATTTGAAGATATGTATGTGAATACAAAAATAATGATATAATCGATCTAAACGAATCTTAAGGTGGTATGATACTTGCTAGTTTCTGCATTGGATTTTTTTAGGATTGATCGAATGAAACAACAAATGCGAGAAAGAACAAGAAATACAATAAAATAAAAACAAAACAAAAAAAACAATATTGCCAACTTTTATTTTCAAAATAACTCGCCCAAAATAACTAAAAAACGCTCAAAACAAATGTAAAATGGCTTCATTCGAGCAAAAACTAATAAAATTGGCAACAATGTTAACATTTTATTCTGGAAATGTGAATTTCAAGTTGAAAATTTTTATATTATTTTTGACAGTCACTGCAAAATTATCGATAACACACGCGTATTTTTTGACCTTTGAAGTTTTTTTCATGATATTGTCATACTCTTTACGCATGGTCAGTTTTCCTATGAAAATATATTTGCACTGTTCTCCAAAATATAAAAATTACTAAAACTAGCAAGTATCATAAGACTTTTAGAAAACTACTCAACCTTAAAAAAAGAAAAATTTGAAGAAACAATTTTCAAACATCAATTAACAGTATTAACCCTTATCAACAAATCCATTGATTTTCATAAATCTAATATTTACAAAAACCGGTTTCAAGTTTTAAGTAAAAGAGCCCGCGAGGTTTGTACACTAAAAATGTCTCAGAATCTTATATTTTCTATGTAGGAAGAATTTCTGCTATAGTAAAATTCTTTTTATAAAAAATGTGTTAGAATCTGGACTTAGAAGGCGTGGCTAAATATTAAAAACTGAGATGCCTTGGTTAAATATTTATCAATTTTTAACGGAATTCATCATAATCACAAAAATTTTAATTCCTGTACATTTTTTTTATGGGCTGTCGATTAAAAATTTTTATTTTGAAAATTTTTTAGAACCCGTTACGAAATTTACGATTTTTTTTAAATAGTCAATTAAATTAAAAAATTGCCTGCGAATTTTGTACTCTTGCCCAAAACATTACTTAAATCATGATAATGTTTTGCCAAAGCAACGTTTTTTTAGAAAAAATAATGTTATATTACCATAGAGAAATCAAAGTAAAGAGATTGTAATTGATTCATCTCTATTTTTTTCCTCTCACGCGCAGTCTGTCTTTGATCGAATGGAAATTTTTGGTTTTTTTAAAGTCATGAAATTTGTACTTTATTTTTACTTTCAATAATTTTTTTTTAACTATATTAAATCACTAACATTTTAAGAACGTAATTTTTATAAAAGTGTAAATTTTAAAGAAATCAAAAAGCCTTTTTTTAATTTCCTCTACTTTAAATCCCAGACGCTTGATGTTTGAGTGTTTGAGGTGCATGCCTACCGCCTGATATTACTTTGCTATTCCATGCAAAACGAATTGAATTATCAGTCGAGGACCCCATTAAAAACCCAAAAGAGCTGTACATTTCGTAAGTGAGTGCAAAAATAAGTGCAAAAAAGTGTTTTTACATTTTGGAGAGTATAAAAGATTCGGCACCAAAGAATAAAAACACTCTCACTTGTTTTATGTACATTTGATAAACAAATGGAAAATTTTTATGCGAAAAGCTTAGACTTGGTGAAAAAGTAGTTTTGGTAAACAAAAATGATTTTTTTTTCACGAAAAACAAAATTATATAAAAAAAAAATTTAATGAACCCAAAATTTTTGGTGAAAAAAATTTTGATGAAAAAAAGGTTTTTGATGAAAAGAAAAATTTTTTTATGTAAAAAAAAATTGATGAAAAAAAACATGAAAAAAATGTTTGGTGAGTAAAAAATTGATAATAAAAAATTTGATAAAAAATTTGAAAAAAAATTTGATGAAAAAAAATATGATAAACAAAAAATTTATGAAAAAAAAATTTTGATGAAAAAAAAAATTGATGAAAAAAAAAAAATAATGAAAAAAAAATTTGATGAAAAAACAAAAAAATTGATGAAAAAACAAAAAAATTGATAAAAAAAAATCAAAAAAATTGATGAAAAAAAAATTTTGATAAAAAAAAAAATGAAAAAAAAAAATTTGATGAAAAAAATTAATGAAAAAAAAAAAAAAAAATAAATGAAAAAAAAATAATTGATGAAAAAAAAATTGATGAAAAAAAAATTTCATTAACAAAAAAAAAATGATAAAAAAAAAAAATTATGAAAAAAAAAGTTTGATGAAAAAAAAAATTTTATGACAAAAAAAATTTGATGAAAAAAAGTTTGATCAAAAAAAAAACAAATTGATTAAAAAAAAAATTTGATGTAAAATAAAATTTATGAAAAAAAAATTTGATGAAAAAATTTTTTTTTTTTTTGTTAAAAAATAATTATGTTACTTTTTATTCACCAGCTGGTGAAAAACAGCTTTATTCACCACGAGGTGCATTATTATCCCAGTTACAAACCCAAGTTATTAAAATTTTTGGTTTTGAGAAAATGAAAATAGTAATTCTTTTTTTTTTTCGTTAATTGTTGGCTTATATAGTCAAACTGAGGTGGCGTCCTACAACTTTTTTAAAATTAGACACCAGCCTAAAAACATTATAAGGTTAAAAAAATTCAAAATCTTTAGTTTAGAAATTTAAACATAATCGTAGGTTATACCGAATTTTGTGAGTGCCAATATTGTTTTATTCTTTCACAATATGACAAAGCCTATTAACAAACCCAGCAAAACTTAGATTACCAAATAAGGTATAAAATAAGGTATATGATCTCTTATTTTATACATTGCAGCATTGATGATTTTAACAGGCGATGAGACTCAAAGTAATGCATCCACATTATCACATAGAATACCAGTAAGGTATAAAATAAGTCATAAATTTATAACGAAGAATACCAGTAAGGTGTAAAATATATGATATTTTATAGGTTACGAGTAAGGTATATAATATAGCATACCAGAACGTAATATATAAGGTGTTACGAGTAGTGAAAAAGTAATTTTGTATTAAATTTACTCACGTGATTGTAAGTGAGTGTAAGTAGATATAATATGCTAGTGAGTGTGTGTCGTTAGAAATTTCTTGTCGTGAGCCCATCTCTAGTTTAAACTTATGCATTTTTTTATAAAATAATTATTTTTTATGTTATTGTAATGCATTATGCATTTAATTCTAAATAATGCATTATTTCAAACTTTTAAATAATACATAATGTAACCAAATATAAATCATCCATGATATAATGTTTAGAAATAATAAATATGAAATACATTTTTCCAATAATCATGCATTACGTAGCAAATTATTAGTAATGCCTTATTTTTCACTTTAAAATAATACGTTGTGGAACAAATGTTTGGTAAGACATCCTAAAATAATGCTACAAATAAGGTATATACATTACCTGGTAATGTGTTATATAATCACTACCCATTACCAAAGTTTTGCTGGGAATCGCCGTATTTAGAGTAGTTGGTATACATTTAATATCACATTGAGTAACAAATTAATTGGATTTATTGTTGTAGAAATAAAATAAATATTTGTTGTTCTTCGTGTCCCGAGTAAAAAAAAATTGTATGGTAAAACATGTTATCTTATAAAATTATATATAATTTATTGGATCTGATTTTGCTAAATTTCATCCGAAAATTGGCCGCGCCAAAGTTATCTCCTAACATCTTATAATATATGAAGTTACAGTTTAATATTTGATTGTATGTGATTTCATCCGGAAATTGGCCGCGCCAAAGTTATCCCAAATTATCTATTATCATGATTTTGTTTTAAATATGATATGATATGATGTAATTTCATCCGGAAATTGGCCGCGCCAAAGTTATCTTAAAATATCCAATATCTTGATTTTATATTAAATTGGATATTATATAATGTAATTTCATCCGAAATTTGGCCGCGCCAAAGTTATCTTATAATATCTGTTATCTTGATACATTTTTATCCAAAAAATATTTTCTGTTTTTAGATTTATTTTTAGATATAATAATGTCAAACTGAAAATAAATAAAAGAGCGTGTTCAGCAGAGAAACCTGCTACTCAACAGTTGAGATGTAGCATGTTTTGATTAGTTGAATCTGCTGAACGCATTTTTTTGTGAATGTTTTAAAATATTTGAATATTTTTTTTTTGACGCTTTCATTTATTTTTTGCTGTAAAAAATACTTTTTTATGATTTGTTGTGTTTACTTCTTTGAATAACGTCCAAAAAAATAAATAATTTCAATAAAACAGCTTATTTATCAGTTTGTGATCAAATGTAGCATAAATTGTGTACGCTACTAGTGATGAGAAGCGCTCACTCAACATGTTGACTGAAATGTCAAAAATCAAACCGTTCAGCAGAATGTTGAGTAGCAGCTGAGTAGCAGCTTTCTCTGCTGAACGTACCCAAAAAAAAACTTCGAACGGACGGGGATTAGAACCACAAGTCTTCCGTTTTGTAATCGCAATCTCTACCCTCTAGACCAGCGGACGTTGTTAGCAAATAACAACTTTAAAAGACTTAGTTTTAAATAAATTGATCGTATCTAATTATATCAAATTGATCTAACATATAGTAATATATGATTACATCCAATTAAATATGTTATTCACTTGTACACAATTTTCAAAAAGACTTAGAAAATTTTTGATAAAATTTGAAAAAAAAAAAAAAATTGGAATGACGTACAGCGCTATTAGGGGCTTCCATGGTAAGCTTAAAGAATAATTTTAATGTAGCGGTATGCCTTATTTCCAAGTCATAGGCTTCCAAAATGAAATAAGACTTTGGCTTATAAGTTTGAAATTTTTCATGGAATCAGGAAATAAGAATTAGATTTGAGATCGGGTTCCAAAAATCATTGATAATTTGATAATTTAAACCAAATATAGCTATTATTAACTATATAAATGCAATATAAATTTTTAAAAATGATTGCAAAAATTCAAAAAATAAAATTTTTTAAGTTCTAAAAAAACAAATGCAATAAAAAAGTGTTTTCTATTTAAAAAAAAAAATAAAAAAATATATTTTTTTCTGGAATCGAACTCGGGTTCCCAAAAATGATAGATAATTTCATAATAAATTAAATATTGTTATATATAACTATATAAAAGCAATATAATTTTTTAAAAATGATTGCAAAAATTCAAAAAAAGAAAAATTTTTGGTTCTAAAAAAAATAAATGCAATAAAAAAGTGTTTTCTATTTAAAAAAAATAAAAAAAATATATTTTTTTTTCTGGAATCGAACTCAGGTTCCAAAAAATTATAGATAATTTTATAATAAATCAAATATAGTTATATATAACTATATAAAAGAAAAATAATTTTTTAAAAATGATTGCAAAAATTCCACAAATGAAAATTTTTTAGTTCTAAAAAAATTAAACGCAATAAAAAAGTGTTTTATATTTAAAAAAAAAAAAAAAAAAACTTTTTTTTTCTCGACTGGGCCGGGAATCGAACTCGGGTTCCCAAAAATTATATGTAATCTTATATGATACAATAAAAAGTTTTGTATAACCATATATGTTGACACACAAAAATAAATTTTGAAATACAGGCATATATAATTATATATGGCTAGTTGTTTGGTCAAAAAATATTTTTTTTATACATGATTATATCAAAATATATATTCCATTACATATGCGACCATTTACACTGCGAATCACATCAATAAGGAATCGAGTTTTTCACTTTTTAATCGAATATATCTTTGTAACGAATAAGCGGAAAAATATAAAAAAATGCACTGATAGGGACCATTATCTAGCTAATAACGTCAAATAATAACAATAATCAAAAGACTGAAAGAAGTTCTTAAAAAAAATATTTTTCGGCAACTTGTTAAAAAATTACTAGATTTTTATGAATCACTTGAATAAGGAATTTTTTAATACAGACCAAGTAGGACCTGAGTCCAATTTGTTATGGATAGCAATTCCTTAGACAATAAAAACAAAACAGTTTTGTTTCGAATTTCAATAAAAATGAGACTCACAAAAGCTCTTAGATCTTCCGAAAAGAAAAAAGTACTGTATTTAAAGTCCAAAGTGTTAAAGGCCGTTGAAATCGCGAAAATAATAGAGAAGGGCAAACCTATTGAAGGCAATTATTTAAATAACATTAAGAACTATGGAAAAAACACGAATGGGCGAACTAAAATGGCAACAACAGAACGAAATCTACAAAAATTTTAAGAATTCCCTCGAATTCCACGTTGACAGGTTGCAAAATTATCAAAGAAAGTGGTGATTAAATGGGTATTTTGACAGTCCATCACGATTAAAAATTAAATAAGTTCATAGTCTGTTGCAAATTACAAAAAAAAAGCCACCCCTTAGTTCCAAACTTAAAAAGCATCGATGGTAACGTAAGGAACAGTAATGATGCCACAGTAGAATAGCGCACCCCATACCAAAACAACACCTTCTATGATCTGTCTGCTATGTAAAAACAGTTTTTATTGTCTCAAATCACCGAAAACCATTGTATCCGTCTAATGCAACAGTATTATTTTTTTTTTTCGTCGGAATAACTTACTTCGAAAAATTTCTCAGACCGTGTGATTGTATTCCTGCAGAGATTAAGGCGCTGCTTACTACGTTTGACATTCAGCGATTAGTTCTTGCATAATTTTCGACGATCTATGAATTCACTTGACTTTTAAACGCGACGGACTGTACAAAAACTCGCATTAACGCCACTTTATTTAAGAATTTTGAAAGATGTCGGAGTAGAATTTGGGGGAATTCTTAAAATTTTTGTCGATCTCGTTCAGTTGTTGCCATTTGAGTTCGCCCATTCATGTTTTTTCCATAGTTCTGAATGTTATTTAGATAATTGCATACAGCAGTTTTTTTCCTCTCTGTTATTTCCGCGATTTCAACGACCTTTAACACTTTGAACTTCAAAGTCAGTGCTTTTTCCTTTTCGGAAGAGCTAAGAGCTTTGGGGGTCCCATTTTTATTGAAATTCTAAACAAAACTGTTTTGTTTTTGTTGTTTGAGGGATTGCTATTCATTTCAAATTGGATTCAGGTCCTACTTGGTCTGTTTTACAAAATTCCTTATTCAAGTGATTCATAAAAAACTGGTAATTTTTTAACAAGTTGCCGAAAAGTATTTTTTTAAAGGACTTCTTTCAGTCATTTGATTATTGTTATTATTTGATATTATTAGCTAGATAATGGTCTCTATCAGTGCATTTTTTTATATTTTTCCGCTTATTCGTTACAAAGATATATTCGATAAAATAGTGAAAAATATGATTCCTTATTGATGTGATTCGCAGTGTATAAATATATATTGAGTTTAGACGAAATTTACGTATATATAGTGCCATACAAACACAGATATGTTATCGTTTAAGACACATATAATTATATCTATTATTTTTGTTGAAAATTTTTTTAGTATGGAACCATATATAGTTTTAAATGGTATTATATTAGTCATATACAATTATACATAAATTGATACTGGATTTTTTGTTTAGTAAAGTCCTATACATAATTAGATATAAAGTCACGTATAATAATGTATGAAATCGGATTAAGTTTTATGTGCAACGTATGATTACATCTACCATTTATATTAATATATTATGAACAATATAATTAGATATGATTTTATATGACATCATTTAAAAAAATTGGAAAATTTCAAAGTGAGATATAATTTTATAGTCATATAGTTGTATATGGTTTTATGAAAACATATAAAATAATATACATTTATATAAATTCCTTTTTACTCGGGGTTTTTGTTTTTATTTTTATTTGAAAACCACAATTTTCTATATACATATATTTGTAGGCCAAATGATTTCTAAATGATTGCTTTCCTAATTTGATGTGTGTTTTTTTGGTTTGGTTGTGGGTTTTCGGTTATTTTATTGTCTTTCTGAATCATTGTTAAAATTTATACGTCAATATCAATTATAGAGTAGTTTTATTTTAGTTATTTGTTATTATAACGAACAAGTAAGGCATTTTATTGCAACAGGTCTAATAAATGGGCTGGAGAAGTAGCAATAACTATACTTATACTGCAGTTAAGATTTTTGTTGGATACATTCATCTAGCCAGGGTTTTAAATTGTTTAGTAATGTGTAGTATAAGAGGTGCCAAGCGCCATTGCACAATATTGCTGATCTACTATATTATAAAAGACTCAAATGAAAACCGAGGGTTACAAATTTCGAAAAGTTTTTTGAGACCATTTCCGCTTTAAAAAAAATGGAAAGTGTTTCTTTAAAAAAATTTATATAAGTTTTTTTGTAAGATATGATGTGGAATACCTCATATGTATTTAGGAGTAATATTTTTGCAAATTAAGTTATGTTGAAAAAAATAAAAATATGAATTTAAAAGAATTTATTGTCGAAACTAGTAATTGAAATTTAATAAATTTTGACAATTTGTTTTTGATTCTGTATCATTTGTATAAACAACATACTTTAATTGGTATATATTTTTTTAATAAATGCTAATTTTATATTTTAACTAAATAAAATTCGTAAAAATTGAATTAAAAAATTCGTAGATTTATTTAAAAAATTAATTAAATCCGGACCAATGACCAAATCTCGCATAAGGGCGACCAGTCAAATCTAAAAATTCCAATTTTATGTCGTAATACCTGCCGAACGATGGCCTCGGAATACCTGATTGTGAGAAAATTTATGAACAAATTTTTCAAGGGCATCTTCAGTCGGTAACCAGCTGTCAAATTACGTTTTTCGACCAAAATTCATGTCCGAATATTTAAAAAAAATCCGGCTCAAAAATTTTGAATTTTTGGTTACTTTATAAGAAACTTGTTGGTCCATAGATGCTGATTTTTAAAAATAAAACTTACACAGGTCAACAAATTTTTAACCCATAAACCACAGTATATTTTTCTAAGGGTTTGAGTTGCGCTGAATCCGAATCTGATCTCAGAATAAATTGGGAACTTAAGATTTTTATAATTTTGCCGTAAAATAATGGCAAAGTGTACCGAAAAATCTGTCGAATTTGTATTGCTGGCAAAAACTAACCGAAAATCCGAATTTTTCAAACTTCATGTTAAGATATTTCAGAGAAGAAACAAGATATTACAGAGGTTAAATATTTACTTTAAAGTAAATTAGTAGGACTTTCAGCAAGCTCTTTATCTCCCGCTCTTAATATTTTGGAACTTTTTAACAGAAGCTACGAAAACTGTTAGACGAGGAAAATATGATAATGTTAAATTAACATTGTTGGTTTGACAAATAATGCTTACTTTTTATATCGAAAAAAGCGCTTAATAAATTTTGAAAAAATGTATCAATTTATAATTATTATGGTAATATTATTTAAGAAATACCTTTAAAAGTGGCTAAAACAAATTCTCAGCAAATAAAAATTCATTGGATTTCCCGATAATCCACAAAAAAACTTTTTTTACAGCTAGATGAAAAAAAAGCTTTAGTCTGAAAATCGCCAAATTGCAACACTTTTTTTTAATATATCGAACTTAAGGGATTTTTTTTGGTTTGATCAAACGTCCAGTTCGATGGCGGACTTAGCAAAGGAAATTTAAGAGAGGGTTTAACAGAAGAAGGAAGACTTCACATATCTTTAAGTATTGATATTCTTTGCTTTCAGGGGGCATATCAGGTTTTGTAAATAAAGGCGAACTCGTGCAGTAATAACGTCTAAAATATGTCAAAAAACGGTTTTTTCTAAATTTAAGCTATGACACTCGAAAGCCCGATGTGACGGAGAAAATCTGAGTACAGATTCGGATTCGGCGCAACTCAACCCCTTAAGAAAGTAAACTTTAGTTCTGGAGTTTTGACAAATTCTGTCAGCCTGTTTTATTTTTTAACCAAATCGGTGCCAAAAGTGGAAAAATGTTACTTAAAACTTAACAAATTTAAAAAATATTAAAAAATTATAAAAACCCGATTTTGGTACACAGAAGCTGATCAGAAATCGTGTTTTTATATTTTTAACAGGACATTTTTAAAATTTTCCAATTATAATTCTCTTGGCCTAAAAGATTTTTGGGATTTGTTTCTGATTTTTGGAAGTTCGGGAAGAACTTTCTCAAATAGATTTAATCCAAAAAATGAGGTAATGAAACATAACTTTTTTCTGTTTTTTCTTTGCTTCATTTTTTCACAAAAACGGATAAATCACTTCTGAATTGCCAGCCTCCTACACTCACAAAAAACCTTGTCGAATTACTAGAAAAAGTCTCGTAATCCCATTTTACCAATATCACTGTGCTACAAAAAACACAAAATCGAATATACTTTTGAAATGAGGTAGTTAAGGTTGTAGGTCTCGTCGAAAAGATCACAAAAATGCCCATCAAACTTGCCAGACACCCTCAAATTTTGAAGTTAATGTCAAAAAACCTTTTTTGGGACTTTTCTCACTAAACCACGTGTAACTTAAAAAGTTTTCCACCGATTTTCAATTTTTTAACTGTTTTGGATAGAAGATGGATAGGGCTTTTAATGTGTGTGAATTGGTCTATACATATAAAAAATATATGTATTGATTTTTCAACAATATCTAATTTTTTGTTATTTTTTGAAAATTTTTTGAGTTTATCGATTTTTTTCTGCTATAGTTTGTTCAACGATATTTATATTTTTAAACGTACTCTTAAAAAAATTTAATTGTGAGTACGATGAGCTTAATACCGAAAAAATCGGATAACAATTGACAGAGTTGTGATAATTTAAAAAAAAAAAAGCAAATTACGATTTTGCAGAAATTGCCGTTCGGATAACCCAGGCAAAAAAAAATAAAAAAAAACGAACATACTGGAAGGTCGCGTATCATTATTTTAAGGGTTTTTGGTCTCCAGCATTCGAATATGAATTTGAAATTGCGATATCTTATTAAGTTTTTGATATATCAATTTATGTTAAATATCTCAAAAACCTGAGGAGATAGAGCGCCAAAGGCCTTAAATAATATTGTACATGACCTCTTATGATATATTTTTTTTTTGTCTGGGTTATCTGAACGGCAATTTCCTGCAAAATCTTAATTTTCTTTTTTAGAAAAATTATCGCAACTCTGACAGAGTTGTTATCCGAATTTTTCAGGATAAAGCTTTTCGTATTCAGAATTAAACTTTCTTTAAAAATACGTTTATAAATATAAAGGTTGTTGAACGAACTATAGCAGATTTTCGATAAACTCGAAAATTTTTCAAAAATTAACAAAAAAATTAGATTTTATAGAAAAAATCAATAGATATCTTTCTTTTACGTACACTCAGAAAATTATGTAAGTTACTGCATGTAAGTTGTTTATATATTTTACAGTAGTTAGTTGTTTTCAACTACAAAGTCAGTTGTTTTTGTTTGAAAAATATCAAACAACTATTTCTGTTAGTTATTTTAAATACTTTTTTTGAACAACTAACAAAAAAGTACTGTGCTGTAGTAACAGTAATTTAAAGAAGTTAATTTTACTTTTTTTATCTCTGAAAAAATTTTTAAGTATTTTTTCAAAAAATAAAAATAAATTTTCGTTTTTTTATTTTTCACAGCTTTTTTTTAAAAAAAAAAAGAACGGAAAAAATTTGGTCTTCAATTTTTTTCTGAAAAATTTTTTGAAAAAAAAATTATATATTGATTATTTTATTTTTACTACATTTAGTTGTTTTTACTACAAATGTTAGTAGTTCTTACTACATAAGTCAGTTGTTTTTTGTCAGTTAAAATAACTGACATTGTTAGTTGATTTAACTGAAAAAGTAGTTGACCCCAAAAAAACTTACAAAGTAGTTATTTTAACTGACATTTTCAGTTGATTTTACTAACATAATTTTTTGAGTGTATTGACCAATTCACACAAATGCACACCCATTTTACGAGAATTCCTAGTAATTTTACAAGCTTTTAAAAATTACAAAAAAAATGTAAATTTCGATTTGTTAAAAAACAAGAAAAACTCTCAAATATTGGTAAAATGGGATTACGAGACTTTTCCTAGTAATTTGACAAAGTTTTTTTTAGTGCGTAAAATCTGATTTTTTTTGTCAATAAGCCGGTTGGACAAAAAAACGGGTTTTCGGCTTGGAAACACCAATTACAATGACAAAAACTTTTTCAAAATTAATTATTTTAACTTTACAAAAAAAAAAAAATCATTTGACTCCTACTTATTTTTTCACCCACGTACATTTGTGTAGACATATTTATCTTTTAAATTTTTATTCTGATTGTTGTTATGAATACAAAATTTTAAATTTTCTTTTTTAATTTTCATATTGACCTGATTTTTTTTTTTTGTAGGATGTTGTTAATTCATATTATCTTTATTTATGTTAATTTAAAAGAGATCTAACCAAAATTTTCATTTGTTTACTTTGGTAAATATTTTCTTGTTGTCTTTAAAAAGAGACAACATTTTGGAAAAAAACAATACAATTGTGGGTTTTTTGTGCCATTATCATGTTTTTCCATATCATCATTAGCATTGACTTAATAATGTTGTTTGTATTAATGCGAAATAAGATGTTGTTTCAAAATTGTTTGTTTGGTATTGAAAATCAGGCACGTAGCCAAGGGTGGGGCCAGGCGAAAATTTTTTATTTTAATTTTTAATGGAATTTCACAAAAAAAAACCTGACGTGAAGAATAAATTTAGAGACCTGATTTGATCAGAAAACAAATATGATATTAAACATTTTTAAATAGATTTTTATTATTCAGAAATACAAATGATAATTTCTACAAAATAATTGGAAATGGTGTGGTTTTGCTGAAAACGATTAAATTCTCAGGATCGCAAAAATATCTAAAAAAAATTCTGGACTAAAAAATATCAGGGTTGGCAACCGATACCCACCTTGAATAACGGTATTTGGCTATTGTACCGCAACCAATAAAGATATGGACATTTTCAAAAGCGATTATGATAGCTGATGAAATTTCTAGTATTTTAAATGTCTCACTTCGTGTTTCTACCGGTTCGATTTCAAAATATAGGTGAATACCTTTATAAAACCGTTTGAAACGGTATTGGCCTATATAACTAAAACGAACCGGTAGAAACACGAAGTGACACATTTAAAATACTAGAGATTTCATCAGCTTTCATAATCGCTTTTGAAAATGTCCATATCTTTATTGGTTGCGGTACAATAGCCAAATACCGTTATTCTAGGTGGGTATCGGTTGCCAACCCTGAAAAATATTAAGAATTTGAGAGCTTTGCTTTAAAAAAATTGAATTTTTCTATACGAAAAACGCTTAGAATCTGAGAATATTTCTAAACAAAAAATGTATCAAAATCTCAGACAGAATCAGATTTTTAGAATCTGAGTATTTTTCTATACGAAAAATGTAACAGAATTTGAAAATTTTTGAATACGAAAAATATATCAGAATCTGAAAAACTTTCATACAAAAAATTTCGCAGGATCTAATATTTTTTTACTGAAAAATATCCCAGAATCTGAGAAATTTTAATGAAAACTGTTTTAGAATCTGAGAATTTTTATACCCTCCAACTTCAGTATGGGGGTATACTCACTTTGTCATTCCGTGTGTAACGCATCGAAGTATCGGTCGGGGACCCCATAAAGTATATAAATTATTGATCAGTGATCGATTCTAAGACATTCTAGCGATGTCCGTCCGTCCGTCTGTCCGTCCGTCTCTAGTTAACAAGATACAGTCCAAAAAAAAGAGCTAGACTCCTCAAGTTTGGCACGAACATGTCTTATTATGGCAAAATCGGACCAGGGGGAAAAAGTTCCCCCTTGAAGAACTAAACCTCTGAAAAAAATCATTTTTTTACATGATTTTTTGTCTTTTTGTTGAACAAATTCCACATTTGTATGCAACAAGATGTTCAAAGTCCTGCATTTGGACCCTGAGAATTTTTTTGGTCCGCCCCTTTTATGGGCGTAGAATAAAAAAAAAATTAATTACCCGATATGACCTCATATTGGACCAATTTTTGGATCAGATCATATATGAACATATATGGAGGCATATATGATAATATATGGTTATATAAATCCATATATGATCCATATCTCTTCATATATGATCATATATATTTCATTTTTACCCGGGTATGATAAACTTGCATTTCTTTAGTGCAAAAAGCATAAGAATGAATTTTTAAACACATATTTGAGAGGAAATTTTTCCCCCCAATCACCCAGACCCCCCCCCCCCCCCCCCCCCAAAAAAAATAAAACGCCCCTGCATTTTTATTTTATTTTTTGCATGTTGGAGGGTATAAAAGATTCGGCACATCCGAGTTAAACACTCTTACTTGTTTTATGAAATATGTCTCAGAATCTTAGAATTTTTCTATACAAAAAATGTCTCAGAATTTAAGAATTGTTATATACGAAAAATGTCTTGGAATCTAAGAATTTTTCCAAACCAAATTTTTTCAACACGAAAAGTGCCTCAAAATCTGAGGATTTTTCTCAACGATAAATGAAACAGAATTTTAATTTTAAAATATCTAAAAAATTTTCTATATAAAAAATGTCTCAGAATTAGAGGAATTTTCTATACCATAAAATCTCAGGATCTGAGAACTTGTCTCTAAATCTAAACGAAAATTTTTTCTAAAACTGACACTGTCCCAGAATCTGTCTTAATATCTTAAAATTTTTCTATACGAAAAATGTCTCAAAATCTTCTATACAAAAAATTTCTCAGAATCTGAGAGTTTTTGTCCCAGCATTTAA
Source organism: Pegoplata infirma (assembly GCA_963921195.1). Taxonomy (NCBI): domain Eukaryota; kingdom Metazoa; phylum Arthropoda; class Insecta; order Diptera; family Anthomyiidae; genus Pegoplata; species Pegoplata infirma. Next base: position 48,112,636 of record OY992537.1, on the reverse strand, counting down.
TAAATTTTCTGTATTAAAAATTTCTCAAGATCTAAGAATTTTTCTAAACGAAAAATGACTCAGAATCTGAGAATTTTTCTAAACGAAAAATATTTCAGAATCTAAGAATTTTTCTAAACTAAAAATTCTTAGATCTTGAGACATTTTCGTCTTGAGACATTTTTCGTATAGAAAAACTCTCAGTTTCTCAGACATTTTTTTTATAGAAAATTTCTAAGATTCTGACACATTTTTCGTAGACAAAAATTTTCAGATATTGAGACAGATTCTGTTACAGTCTCAGATTTAGAAACATTTTTCGTTTAGATTTAGAGAAAAAAATTTCAGATCCTAAGACTTTTATCGTATAGAAATGTCTCTGATTCTGAGACATTTTTCATATAGAAAAATTTTCAGATATGCCAAAATTCGAATTCTATTACATTTTTCGTATAGAAAAATCCTCAGATTCTAAAAACCTGATTCTGTTTTAGATTTTGAGACATTTTTCCTTAAGAAAAATTCTCAGATTCTGAGACAATTTTCGTATAGAAAAATTCTCAGATGCTAAGATATTTTTCGTAGAAATGTTTTTAGGTTCGAAAACATTTTTCGTTAAGAAAAAAACATTAAAAAAAAATTTACCCCCAAATAATTTCTCAGCTACGTGCCTGTTGTAAATTGATATACATTTCCTAGAGTGTTATTCAAATTAGTTTTCTGTTCTTTATTTGTTTTGTCATAAAACCATATTTTCTTAAACAGAATACGAAATTGGAAAAAATACATAAATAACGCAAATACTAAAAGTTTTTCTAAATAGATTAGGTATGTCACAAATTTATAACCTCAAACCGTAGTAAATAACTTTTTTAGACCGTAAAACCACATCCGAAATGTTGGTCTGGGACCCCATAAAGAATATAAACAGACATTTTATGGACGTCCGTAGGACCTTTCGCTTGTCGGTCTGTGAAAAACACGATGTAGTACAAAACATAAGAACTACCCTCAAAAAAAAAACAAGTCAAAAGTGTTTCCCGGAAAATGGGTCTCAAGTCCAAACATGGATCCGATTGTATCTATATCTTGTTAGATCTTAAATAAGTGTAAAAACACACACCATCGAAAATTAAGTTAAATTGGCTTCTTTTTTTGACAATAGACCTTGTAAAAATTCGGCTTCTTTAAATATTTTTTTCAGGAAAATGTGTAAATTTTGGGGGGTACTTACATATATGAAGACATAGACCTACGATATCCATATGGATAAGAAATAATCTTTATTAAATATAAGTCGACCCACATGGTTTCATAAGGGGACAACGAAATTTTTAAACACCGATATGGCCGATAAGCCGAGATACCCCAACCTTAAAATCGTCTCTTTAATATATATTTTAAGTTTCAGGCAAATCGGTTCATAAAGGTTGAGATACTTCCCTTGTAAGATTGCTAAATTTAACAGGTTGTAGGGAGGCAAAGATAGACTCCAATTTTTTTTTGGATTATTTTTCCCATTATGAGCTCTGTAATACGCATCATTTTTTTGCTATTACCAAGCAAAATTCCAAAAAGTTGTCATTTTTGGGACAGGCTAGGGGACAGTTCTGTGATTTGTTATATGTTGTGTTTCTATGGGACAGGTTTAAGGGCACAAGTGATGTATCCGTTGTATTGACATTTCCTCACGAAAATGACATGTGTTTTTTATGATATCTGTCAAGTTTGTGATTGGGTTCGTATGACATGTCAGGTAAAGTATTCAAAACCGAAAACCGGTTAACGGGTTTTTTCATTTTTGGAAACTCGACCGGTTTCGGATAGTTTTGAATTTCGAATATTCGATAAACCGTTTTTTTTTGTGTCGGTTAACCGGTTTTAATAAAAAGTTACAAAATAATGAGTTAAAATATATATTGACATTACACAGTTTTTTAGAAACACTAACATAACTTCGCGATACTACCATAATCAGCTTGGGGATATGATGGTGTGTTAAAATCAAACCGGTTTAATCGGTTTTTTGCCAAAACCGAAACCTGAAACCGGTTTTTCAAAAATAAGCTCTTTCGAGTAAACCGAAAACCGGTTTTTGAAAATGGCCGGTTTTTTTAATACACTAAGGTGACCCATAAAGGACAGACCACCTTTCTTGCTAGGTATTTAATAATTTGTTTTTTTTTTCGAAAATGAAAATAAATTTAATAATATTTAAAATAATTTCTGGCAAGGCAGCGGTTAAAAAAAGTAAAAATAAGTTGACCCGACATCATCTATCTCTGGGGAGTGTCTGCAAAGCCCCTCCAACGTCTTCCATCGACCATCCTCCCAAAAAAACGGCCCTGGATTTTTTTTTTTTTAATTTTGGTGGGTATAAAAGATTTGGAACAGTCGAATTTAACACTCTCACTTGTTTTTTGTTGTATTTAACATAAAAATAAAATTAAATAAATATAAGGGACATTTTACAACTTTGGCGTTTGCCAATAGATTTTTATGAAACCCACTTTGTTATCTCTGTTAAGGTTCTGGCTTTTAAGATAAATAAAAAAAAAACTTGTTAATTTCCAACCATTTTTATTTTTAAAGAATTAAAAATGCGTATATTGGCATATCTTATTGAACAGTTTAGATACAGTTCAAAAAGTTTTTCATTCTATAACAAAAGTATTTGTCGTTTCGCTTCATTATCTCTTCATTACTGTACACAATGAGGCATTTAAGAAAAAAAGGGCAGATAAAGTGCAACATTTTTTCAGAAAATACAACGCCATTAAAGTGTTTCGCTAGTAAATATATACTATAATTTTAAAATTATAAAACAATTTCTAAGAAACCTTTCAACTCTTCAATTCCATTCATGTTTAAAACACAACACAAAAAAAAATCTTTGAAAACCGTTAATATAAATTGCACAATCACCGTGTTAACAATACATTTGCGTTCTCATAGAAACCCGTGATATTCAAATATTCTCTTTTGCTTTTCACTTCAGCTAGTAACGAGATATTGTTACTGAAACAATGAAAAAAAAAATATAAAAAATCCCATTAAGCCAATGCAATTCAAATGAATTTTGTGCAAGTGACCTAGTTGGGATGTTGGCACTCATACTCCAGCTAAACAATGCCGCAAGGTTTAGCAAAAAAAAAAGATGCATAAAAAATGCACATCTGCTGGTGAATGTGACCAAGTAACGAGCAACTGATATTGTGACAAAATATTGCAAAAAAAATCAAATACAAAAGTTTTGCAAATGTGATATAACAACAACAAAAAAAAAATCAACTATGGGATAAAGTTTTTATCATAAAATGGTGATGTTGGTGTTAAGTGTATAAATTGGTTGAGGGTAAAAAATGTCAGTGTAAAAATGTGGAAGTCAAATTAGTCGATTTCTCAATACCCTTTATTACACGTTTGAGCTGTAAAAAACTTACGGTAAAAAGATTTTTTTTTTTTTTTTCAGAAAAAAATCTTTATACATACATCCTTGTAATACAGCGATTTACACATTCAAAGTCTAGTCAAAAACACGCCTTTTTTTTAAAGACCTTTTAAAGTATTTTACCCTAAAACTATACTTTAATTAGATATATAAAAGTGCACCTAAATGTATGCTTTAATATTTTTTTATTAAATTTTCGTATATAAATGCTTTTAAATTATTTTATCCTAAAACTATACTTTAATTAGATATATAAAAGTTCACCTAAATGTATGCTTTAATATTTTTTTATTTAATTTTCGTTTATAAATGCCTTAAATGTTTTTATTAAAGTTTTTTAAACTTTTGCTATTATCTGTAGTACAAAGTTTTTTTGTTTTCATATTTTTTTTTTTTTTTGTTTTTCAAGTGCCATGAAAGAATGTTTAACCTGATAGCAGCATTGTTCTACCATTTTGGTTGCAACAATATTTTTTTCTTTGTTTTTCATTCTCATATCCCCTCATAGCTTGCATAGTCATGTTGATATTGTTGTCATAGTTGTGTACATACACCGACATATTTCAAAATAAGTTGTTGCTTAAAAATATACTATAAATATTTTTTTTTCTTGTTGTCGTAATTGTTACAAAAGTATTTTTTTTTTATTTATATAAAGTTTTATTGTAAACTAGCAGCATTTTACACAAATACAACTGTATGAACATTTTTCTGTTTGTTTTTTTTTTTTATGTTGCGCATTCCTTGCCATATCGCACAATTTCGGACACTACCCCCTTCGATTTCGCAAATTGTTTGATGTGCTTTAGTACGCACTAAATGCAATTTGCACAGCTTTTTATTCTTATTGTTAGTCAGTTTTGAGTAATCGATTTTTTACAATTGCGATTTTATCCAAAAAAATTAAGAAATTAAAGTTTTCGTTTAATTTTGATCAGTAAAAATATAGATGTCTTAAAATGTCCTGATGGCATCCTTGATATCCTTTTAATGTCCTGATGGTATCCTTGATCGTATCAAGTCCGGATTTCTTGCAAAAGTTAGGATATTTTATTGGAAATTCGAATAAAAAAAATATGAATAACTTTAACATAAACTTTTCCAATATTTAAAAATTTGTCTGTTCGAGGACTGGGTCCGCAAAAAATAAAAATGCCTATATTTTTGAGAAGGCGATTTAATACAACTTTTCCGATAACAGATTCGTGTTTAGAAGGTCAAAATACTTTGGAAATTGTACCTTAGAAGTCTGTGAAAAAAAGTTAATATTTGTAGATTAGTGTAATTTATCATGTGATCAAAACTATTATTATTATTCCAGAGCTTTCTTATAATACAAAAAAAAATTCCAAAAAAATTTGGAGTCTGTCTTTTCCTCTCTACAACCGGTTAAAGTGCGCAAATTTTAGTGTGTTTTGTCCAAAAGAAATATTTTTTTGTTTTTTTCATTCGTAGTATGAAGAAAATTTGTAAAAATTTTTGAGTTTTTGGTGAAAAGTTTCTAAAAAAAACAAAATTTTAATCATAGGGCGCCACGTGTTAAGATGATCAGATTTGGTTCAAATTAATTCTTAATGAATGTTTGTGTTAAGTTCTAAAAAAGGGAACGAAATTTTTAGATTTTTTTTTATTTTTTGAGCATGGGCAAAACACCGCAATTTTTTGCAAATTTCAAACAGCGATATCTCAAAAACCATATGTCGCACATTTGAAATAAGATAAGTAAAAAGGGTAAATTCGTTAAATACCCTACACAATCCAAAAAAGATTTTTTGCTAAAAAAAATCATTTGAAAAAAAAAAATCGCAGAAAAAAATTTTTGGTGAAAAAATTCAGCGATTTTTTTTTTTTTTTGTGAAAAAATAGGTTTGTACTTGTAAAAATACCTCTCTGTGTCCAATTATTTTCATATATGCCAACCAGCAGCCAATTTAAAGCATTTTGTATTTTTAGGTTATGTAGCAAATATACCAAAATTTTTGAGGTGTTCTTACAAGTCGGACATTTTGAATTTTTTTTTTTAGATTTTCCCAATTTGTTTACTGTTTTTAGTACCCTTCGAAAACTCCTTCGTGGTAAATTTTCGGATTTTTTTGATTACCCGTTCAAAAGATGTCGAATTTTTAAAAATTGGTAGTTTGTTCCTTTACTCAAACTACTTTTACTCATAACTTCTTCAATAATGGTCCAAATTTCAAATTTTTTTTTTTTCAAAATATTTGTTTTTTAACGTACTTAAAAAAAAAAAATCCCAAAAAATTCTAAAAAGCACTCTAGTATGCGATTTTTAAGTTTTAAAATTTAAATCTCATTTTTGAAAATGTTTGTACTCTTTGATTTTTTTGAAATTTTTTTGTGTAAAACTTCTATCGATTCTACAAATTGTTTGCCCAGAAGGATCGAAGGATAACGATTATTACAATTTTTTGAAAAAATTTTATTGTAATTTTCCAATCTTAAAATCATTTCTACTGCTCGAATGGTGCGTCATAGAGGGGTCCTTTATAAGACCGACCCCCATTAATTTTTACGTCTTAAAATTTCTTTGGAACAAACTAATACCCTATCTCCTACTTAGGGAGTTGAGATAGGGCGTAGGTATATTTTGAAAAAATGTTGTAGGGTAAAAACAAATGGGGTTCGGTCTCACTAATGACCCCTCTCGGACGCACCATTGGACCGGTAGAAGCTAATTAAATAAAACAAATTTACAAAGAATAAAAAAAAAATTGTATGGGGACCGCCTTAACAGTTAAAGATAGAGTGTCGGTGCGTTCAGAGAAAATGTTTGGACTAAAAAAATATTGTGGGTCGGTCATACATTTTGTTGCTCTAAGGGCGCTATTAGAGCAGTTAGAGCGGTTGGAGCAAATTTTAAAAAATTTCGTTTTGTTTGGGAGCCCCTTTAGAAATTGGAGATATGGTATTAGTTTGTTCCAAAGAAATATTAAGACGTAAAAAATAATTGGGGTCGGTCTTATAAAAGACCCCTCTATGACGCACCATTCGAGCAGTAGAAATGATTTTAAGATTAAAAAATTACAACAAAATTTTTTAAAAAATTTAAAAAATAGTAATTATCGTTATCCCACGATCCGCCTCACAGTGCGACATTTGGCCAATCTAGGTGGACAAAAATCGAAAAATAAAAGTTGGCGAATTGTTATAATTTAAATGAATGTGACAGCAAACAATCCATATACTATGGAAATAATCATAATATGACGAAAAAAGTGCTGTTTCATTTGATTCAGGAGTTTAAAGTCACATCTTGTAATAGACTTTTGAGAAATAAAATATATTTTTGAGCACCATCCCAACTTCAAACACTTATAACTTTTTTGCTGTTGTAGTTATAAGTCCATTTCTTTTTTTAAAAATACAGTATTTTTAATCTAGTTTTTAAATCCGTGCTCATTTTTTAATTTAATCGAAAACTTATTGTTGTAATTTATTAAAAACAAAAATTAAAAATTAAAAAAAAAAAGAAAAAAACGGAAACTTCCTTGGAATAAAACTATAGTTTCCTCACGCTCCCTCACACGACCTATACATGTGGCAGGTGTTGGAATATCTCTAGTAAGAGATTAAACCATGTTTGCTGGCGATTTTTTGCGATTTATAGAGAATTTTAAAGTTTAGTGAACGTCTAAAATGGACTTTTTGCTTGATTTTTTTTTAATTCCAGAGACTTTTAGTTTTAAACTATATGAAAAATACACTTATATTGCACATAAAATTGAATGATTATGTAAGAATACATTATAATATAAAATGTAATGTGTTATTACACCAAACCCTTGTTTAACGGCATTACATTTTTTTAACGATGTTTAGTTTTTGTATAAAATATGGGAAAATTGAATAATTGTTAAATTCGTAGAATTCGCAATGGAATTAAAATAATGAAAACCAAATAACTTTAATTTTTTGGTTTGAAATTCTAAAATATGAGTGATACAAATCACACGATTTCAATAAATTACTGTACTGCTATTTCTATTTCTATTGTAAAATCGTTTTGTGTGTAATAAATTTATAAAACTGCAAATAGTGGGTTGACCACGCCCCTTTTTGTTACAGTATAGAGTTAATTTTACAATGTACATAAGTCAAAAAAGGAAATCTAGCCCAAGGTTGTCCAAAACAGCTTAAATGTCTGTTATAAAAAAAGTGGGCGTATACCGCCCATCAATAATTGTCTTCGAGGTTATTGTGTACATTTTTTTTTACAAAATGGTACACAAATAATAATTTTTTTACAAAATCTCATAAAAATTCTTCAAATTATTTAAGCAATTTCTTAAAAAAGAGTTAATTTCCCAAAAATGGGCGTGGCAATTGTTCGATTGTTCCAAATTTTGTTGTCAATATTAGTTATGTCCTCCATTATTATCAAACCAAATTTCAAGCCAGGATCTTTTAAATTAGATTTTTGTCCACCTAGATTGGCCAAATGTCGCACTGTGCGCCTGGGCAAAAAATTTGTAGAATCGATAGATGTTTTACACAAAAAAATTTCAAAAAAATCGAAGAGTACAAACATTTTCAAAAATGAGATTTAAATTTTAAACGCTTACTAAAGCGCTTTTAAGAATTTTTTGGGATTTATTTTAAAAAGTACATAAAAAAAAAAAATTTTGAAAAAAAAATTTGAAATTTGGACCATTATTGATGAAGTATGAGTAAAAGAAGTTTGAGTAAAGGAACAAACTACTAATTTTTAAAAATTTTATATCTTTTGAACGGGTTATCAAAAAGATCTGAAAATTTACCACGAAGGAGTTTTCGAAGGGTACTAAAAACTGTAAACAAATTGGGAAAATCTAATAAAAAAATTTTTCAAAGTGTCCGATTTGACATGGAATGCCCCATATGTATATTAGATTGTCCCTTATTTTGGAAATGTTGAAAATGTTGAGACGGTACACGCTCATTATTTTCCCATTTGACTTAAAATAACTCAGAAAAAATATTATGTCCCTACGACCGCGCCTTCCTTACGCGACGGGGCCTTAAAGAGCGGGGCCTTAAGAATCATTTTTCCATACAAACTAGAGATGGGCGCGTGAGTGATTTTTGACTCACACTCACTCACGCTCACGACAGGAATTTTTGAATCACGCACACTCACTCACGACCATATTATTTCTACCCCACTCACTCACAATTCCGTGAGTAAATTTAATACAGCTCGCACTCACGTGCACTCACGCAAGCTTCACTCATGTTGACTCACACTCACGAAACTCTTATTTATACAAAAAAAATTTCAAAAACTAAAATTTCAAAAATCTTTAAAATTTTTTAGCAAAATTTAATGTTCAGCGAAATTTTACATTTTTTTTGCTTTTTTAAGCTAAATTTTACAATTTTTTGTTGCTTTTTTGGTACGAAAGGAAATATGAAGAGCAAATATATCACGCAAACTCACGCAAAAAAATTGACTCACGCACACTCACTCACGCAAAAATCTTACTCACGCACACTAACTCACGAAATTTTTCTCCCCACTCACACTCACTCACAATCACGTGAGTAAAATTGAATTCAGTCACACTCACGCGTGATCACGCGTGAATCACGTGAATCACGTTCTAATCTGCTCATGTGCCCATCTCTAATACAAACCAAAATTTTTTTTTTTTGATTTTTAATTTTTTTGTTATTAATTATTACATTACTTGGTTAGCTTATTCACGACATTTGGTTATCGCAACCGATTATAATAGCAACAACCGAATTTTAGATTGGCACAACCGAAATATTTTTTTGAGATATATTTGTATGAGTATGTGGCAATATTAACAACCCTAAAACACTTATTTTTATATGAAATTCTATTAAAATTTTATAACTTAAAATAAAATCTTAATTTTATATTTTTTTAAATGTTCAACAGTGTTAATTTAAGTTAAAGTAATTAAAAATAAAAATAATTGACTATGAAACCAATTAGTAATGAAAATAAATTAAAAAATCTAAAGACATACAATTCAAGCAATAAACGAACCCTAACAACTGAAAAAACTACAGCAACTACAAATAAATTGTATCCACAAAGATTTATAAAAATTCTAAAAAAATTCTTACAATCCCACAACTGCCAAGGATATTCAAGAAGTTCAGCAATACATGCAATTCAAAATAATAAAATTTTAAAATTACTGTTTAACAATTTAATAATATTTTATGCGATTTTGACTATCAACAACACTTACCACAACAATAGCAACTTTAATTTTACATCACCTTATATTGCTGATAGTTGTTGACTAACAGTCAACAATAGAAATATTAACAAAAACGATAACAATACAAGCAACATTACAAAACAACATATTCAGATTATTATCAGCGGCATCATTATTACCATCAACAACATAGTTCCTGCTGCTGCTGCTGCTACCACCCTATTTGTTATTTCTACCGCTGCTGTTGATTATTTTCTACAATATTTTACCTCAACATTAACAACTTTACAAACAACAGCAACATCTTCGCCATCTTATTGTTATTTTATTCATTGTTTAAAGACGTTTAAAGTGTTTGTTCTGTTGATTATTTTACATTATTTTACCTCCATTTTCATCATCGCTCTTATTATTCAACGTGTACAAAAACCAAGACAATACCAAGTGCTAGAAATAAAACGAAAACAACAGCAGCAGCAACAACAACAGCAAGTACCATTAAAATTATTTTTATTGTTGTCGTTGTTGTTTTTGTTGCTGTTTTTTGGCCATAACAATATCATCGTCTCCTTCATCAACGTAGTACTACTATACGTTGTTGCTGCGACTGGAGTTTTTGTTGCGGCAGGTGTTGTAGTTATGGTGGATCCATTAAAAATCTTTTGGGTTTTAACAAATAGTACCTATTTGGGTAAGTACTATTAAGTTTACAATTACATACATATGCAAAACTGTTTTTAAAATGAAGTAAGAATAAAAAAAAACGGCCTTTAAGACATTTTTAATATTCTCTTTTTATATAAAAACAAGTAGAAAAGTTAAATATGATCTGGCCGAATTTATAAATAACCTCCACAATGCCCTTTTTAAGTGATAGTAAATTTTCTAACGTAAAAGAAATAACATTTTTGATCAGAATTATTTTTTTTGGTTAAAAAAACTTTTTTTTATTAATTTTTCAAAAAAAAAAAAATAATTTACTAAATTGTTTTTGAGTGTAAAATTTTTTTTGAGCGTATTTTTTTTTGTTTTAGTCTAAAAATATTTTTGAGTGACAAAAATGCGTTGTAAAATATTTACAGAATTGCCTTTATAATTGCCTTTAGAAACTTATCGTGTTTTTTATCTCGTAAATTCGCGAAAAACCCTTGCCGAAATTCACTCTTTTGCTCATAACTTTTAAACCACTGCACAGTGGCCGAAACACTCAATCTAGCGACGCTTAATTCGGAAATGTAAAATAATAAAGCCCAATGCATATTTGTGATTATAAAACTTACAAAGAATTTAACTTTTAACCATATTTATTTATTTCAGTGTTTTTATGTATTTTGGGAAATTTATGTGAATATCGGGAGGGTGTCTGTATGTGGACTAGAAGTTAAAATGTTCCGATTCCGATAAAATTTTGAGTGATTATTTATGGCTACAAAAAACATTTAACAGTCGAATTTCAAGAGAATATTTGTCAAAATACTATGGTAAGGGCTTTTTAAGTAAAACTGAAAGGGGAAATTATCAAGGGGGCTATAGGATAACATGGACCGATTTTGTCAAAAATTAAATAGGTTTTGTTCTTTCGATAAAAAATCTTAAATTTCAAATTTTAGCCAAATCGATTGAAAATTGTGGTCTCTATCGCGTATATACTGTTTATTTGGACATGCAGATGGACCCTAAAAAACCGAACAACTTGCGCGAACTAGCACGCCATACTGAAACGTCACAACAAAAATAACCCAAAATAATAAAAAAAATAGGAATTGGACCGAATACGATCGAATTTCAAAAGTTGCATTCCATGAAACTATAGCTTATATCACAAATATCAACTTCTATAATGCACTAATAATAAACTAGATACACACAGGCCACAAACATTTATTTTTTGGTTAACACATACCTTTTTACTTTGAATTAAAACTTTTTGGCTGAAAATGTATAAGCAATTGACTCAAAAGTGTCAGGAAAAACTCACTGAGTAATTAGGTCCCAAATTCCTTTAATACACTTGCTGCAGAAAATGTATATTTGACAGCTTACAGCTGTGCGAATATTGAAAGCAAAACAAAAGTAAAAACTTAAATTTTTTCTGTAAAGTATAGGTAAACGATGCAGTGGAAAAACATTTATCGATCTTATTTTTTTAATTTCGTGCCACAGTGATTTCTGCCACAGTGCACTGGACCGATTTCGCTGGATTGCAATACCAACCTGACCAGGTAAATGCCCAACATATATGTCAAACTTTAGTAGACTCCGTAAAGGAGGTACATTTTTGTAAAATATACCTACGCCCTATCTCCACTCAATATCCTATCTCCATTCAAAATTAAATTTTTATAAAATTTGCTCCAACTGTAATTTGTATGGAAGCCTACTTAGGGAGTGGAGATAGGGTATTAGTTTGTTCCGAAGAAATGTTTTGACGTAAAAATTAATGGGGTTTGGTCTTGGAAATGACCCCTCTATGACGCACCAATGGAGCAAAAAAAAAAAATTAAAAAATAGTAATAACACTGCGGAACACTAAAAAATAAACAAGAGTTACGACCATCATTTCTATATATTTCGGACATGCTTATTCGAATAGCGTAATCCGTTTTTCGATGTATGGTACAGTTTTCTTGCAAAATGTCGTTAAAGATTTGCTGATTTCGAGCTAGTTTTTTAACAAAAAAATTTGCAAAGTTAATGATTTATAAATTTTATGGCATGGAAAACAAAGATATGACTTGTAGCAATATTTCTTATGCAAATTTGGTTCAAAGCTTGTTATCTTAAGCCCTTAAATTCGCGAATTTCTTAATTTTTTAGGGTTTTCGCAAAATTAACAGCCAAATTGGTCTTTGATAAAAAACTTGCTTTTAGTGAATCAAAAAGGCATCCCTAACAATACGAATAGTGGACAAAAAACAGCTATGTTATATGGACCATCATGATGAAAATCGCGAAAAACCGTTGTTTTGTATATGCCAGCATCACTTTACGAGATGATTTAAGACTCCATCTTTTAGTATATAATGTGGGATTCTTAAACAATTAACTGACCAAAAATTTGGCCAAAAAAGTTTTCATTTGCAGAAGTTATCTTAACAAATACTATAATTATTGTAGGGTTAACACTGAAATAATAGTTTTTGTTAAGATAACTTTTGCAAATGAAAACTTTTTTGGCCAAATTTTTGGTCAGTTAATTGTTTAAGAATCCCAGTCCAAAATAAAAGAGCCTATTCCTAGGCAGGTTAAGTTCGGAAATGGGCAAAATCGGACGAAGGGGGAAAAAGTTCCCCCTAACTAAACAAACCCATGATAAATACCTCTTTTTTACATGATTTTTTGTGTTTTTGTTTAACAAATGCAACATTTTTATGCTACAGGAAGTTCAAAGTCCTGCATTTGGACCCAGAGAATTAGATAATGTCTATTTTTCGGTCCGCCCCCTCCCCCTTTAATGGGCGTGGAATATTTTTTTTTTAAATAATGATAAACTTGTATTCTTTAGTGCATAAAGCATTAGAATGAATTTTTAAACCATATTCGAGAGCAAACTTGCCCCCCCCAATTAACCCTTCGACCCCCCCAAAAAAAAAGGTCCCTGCATTTTTTTTTGCATGTTGGAGGGTATAAAAGATTCGGCACAGCCGAATTTAACACTCTTACTTGTTTTTTAAAAAATTTGAAAAATTTTTGGAAATTTACAATGGAAGTTGGCATTTGTTTTCACCAAAAAAATATGTACTTTGAGATAGCAGAATTACAAAAATGGATGTAAAACAACAACAATTTATTTTTTTGCTCTGAATTTTTTTTCACAGTTGGGTATTGCATAGGGCAGCTATTTGCCATCGGAAACTCATTTCGATCAAATTTGAGTTGGCATATTTTGAATATAGGTTCACGGTGTAGTAACTTACATAATTTTCTGAGTGAAGTAAAAAAGTTAAATTCGGCCTTGCCGAATGTAGTGATACCCTCCACAATTTCAAAAAACTTTATTTAAAAGGAAATTGCTTTTGAAAAAAAAAATTTCGTAAAAAAAAATCCGCGATTTTAATCTACAAACACTTAATGACATAATTTTCTTAGTGTACTTTATGGGATCCCAGACCGATATTTCGATGAGTTACAAACGGAATGACAAACCTATATATACCCTCTATCACTACCATGGAGAGTCTCACTGGTGTGACCCTCCGATCTTCATGAAATTTGAATATGTTGTTTAGAAGTTAGTGGCCCAAACTCATTTTTAAGGGTGGTCGATTTGTATCGGGGGAAATTGGCCTTTTTCAGTTTTTTCGATTTACGTCTATTTACTCAAAATTAGTATAGGCATACCTTTAATATCAGATTAAAGGTATTTAAAATACCTATCTCGTGATGCTAATAACGTGCCAAAAAAGTAAACATTTTTCGAATTATTAACAAAAATGTCTTAAAATTTTAACTAATATGACGAAAATTTGTGCTTGTTTGGAAACGTTCTTTGCACACGAAGATATGTTTTCCAAAGACCTTTCATTTGGTATATAACATGATTAGGTTTCTTTTGTATTATATAGGAGATAAACGCAAAAAACTGAAAAAAGACCGTTTCTTCCCCTCTCATTTTCACCCCCTAAATATGAATTTGGGACGCTAAGTGGAGGGTATAAAAAGGAACTAAATGAAGTGATCGAGAAAAACTATGGGTATTAGGGTGTTCTATTGACCCCAACCAACCTATATTTTTATATAAGAACTTCTTCACTTGTTTTTTTTGTTTTAACTTTTGTAGCACTGTGTTATTTTTTAAATGTTCGATTTAGCTTCAACAAATGTGTTTATTAATTTAATTTTTTAAACACATTTCAAATTACATAAAATAGATTTAAACTGATAGTATTATTTATAAATAATGAACGGATAAATTAAGTCGATTTACATTAAATGTTAATTATGTGCATTTTTTTTAATTGTATTTAACAACGCATTTATCATTTTATATACCCTTCTATTCCCCGAGTTAATACAACTTCAAAATCAAAATAAATATATTGGTTTTTATGGTTTTTGTTTTTATTTAAATTACTTTCATTAAAAAATATATAAATGAAAATTCATAAGGGTGGAACAATCTTCTTAATTTATAATATAATGAAAAATATTTTTTTCTAGTTCGAGCTCAGTTTCATGTTCCTCATTATGAATTAACATCAAAAATTACTGTTAACTTTACTTTCTTTATTAGAATATTCTCGCAATAAATACTCAAAAAGTTTCTGCTTTCAAAATATTTGGTTATTTTCCGGATTAAATTGACGATCATTTCGGAAATTTAAAAATTTCAAAATCATCAGAATTTTTAAAAAAATTATTAATAAAAGAAATCTATGATTTCGAAATTTTACTAGCATTACAACCAAATATATTTGAAATCAGGTTGGTTGATTTATATATGTGGGTTTTCATGTCAACTGACACAACTTTTGAAACCGATGTCTTCCGATCGGGATGAAATTTGCACCAAGGTTAGTCCACTAGGATAGTAGTTCAGACGCAATTTTTCAACGAGATCGATCAAGAACTCTCTGAGTTAGAGGGGGTCGAAGTTTGACATTTTGGCCAAAGAGGTGTTGATTCTCATCCATGTAACTTCTTACCTTTTGCTTTTAGCAAAATGTGTCCCAAAGAGTTTAGATAGCTATTTCTTCAGTCTTTCGAAAAAAAAATATAAAAAAAATAAAAAAAAAATTTTTGATTTTTTTTCTTAAAAATCCAAAACTTTTTTGACTTTTTCCTCAAATTGGGCCCATTTTTTTTGATTCAAAAGAAAACTTAGGTGATTTCCTTTAAGAGCTGTGGGGTCGCTTAGTGGGATGCGAGTGGGATATCTATGAAAAAATTTTTTTTGTAACTTTGGAACACAAAAAACGGTTCTTCAATTTGCACTATTAGGCGTGGGATAGCTAACCAATTTTCGATTTCGATCCGCGATACCCTCTAATTTTTTTAGGTTCGAATAAGAAAGCACGAGCCAAAAAATGGGGGCGGTGGGGAGGGGCCATATGGCCCCTCATTGGGGTCAAAGTTGGGCGTAAAGAGGTAAAAATCCTCAAAAAGCCCCAAAACTCCCCTAGAAACGCCCCTGGAGGGGTGCAATGTGAGACCGACCTCCAATAATTTTCTGCCCCCAACATTTTTCTTGAACATACTTTACCCCTATTTCCACTTCCTAAGGGGGCTCCCATACAAAACATTTTTAAAAAATTTGATCCTACCATTCTAACTTGCCCTAAAGTGCCCCACGTCTCGCATCCGTATAACAAGGTGGATTTCACATTTGAGTTGAATAGTTTTCTTGCAAAATGTCGTTAAAGATTTGCTGATTTCGAGCCAGTTTTTTAACAAAAAAATTTGCAAAGTAAATGGTTTATAAATTTTATGACATGAAAAACAAAGATATGACTTGTAGCAACATTTCTTATGCAAATTTGGTTTAAAGCTTTTCAATTTAAGCCTTTAAATTCGCGAATTTATGCATTTTTTAAGGTTTTCGCGAAATTAACTGCCAAATTGGTCTTTGATAAAAAACTTGCTTTTAATGAATCAAAAATGCATCCCTAACAATACGAATAATGGACAAAAAACAGCTATGTTATATCATGATTAAAATCGCGAAAAACCGTTTTTTTGTATATGTCAGCATCACTTTACGAGATGATTTAAGGTTCCATCTTTTAGTATATAATGTGGGAACCTTAAACAACTAACTGAACAAAAATTCGGCCAAAAATGTTTTCATTTGCAAAAGTTATCTTAACAAAAACTATTATTTCAGTGTTTGCTATACAATAATTATAGTTTTTGTTAAGATAACTTTTGTAAATAAAAACTTTTTTGGACAAATTTTGGGTCAGTTCATTGTTTAAGGTTCCCACATTATATACAAAAAGATGAAGCCTCAAATCATCTCCTAAAGTGATGCTGCCATATACAAAAAAACGGTTTTTCGCGATTTTCATCATGATGGTCCATATAACATAGATGTTTTTTGTCCACTATTCGTAGTGTAATGGACGCCTTTATGATCCACAAAATGAAGTTTTTTATCAGAGACCAATTTAGCGGTTAATTTCGCGAAAACTTAAAAAAATGAAGAAATCAGCAAATTTAAGGGCTTAAGATGAAGAGCTTTAAACCAAATTTATATTAGAAATATTGCTACAAGTTATATCTTTGTTTTCCATGCCATAAAATTTAAAATCTTTAGCTTTGGAATTTTTTTTTTGTTAAAAAAGCAGCTGAAAATCAGCCAATCTTAAATGCCATTTTACAAGAAAACTGTACCATACATCGAAAAACGGAGTACGCCATTTGATTCAGCATGTCCGAAATATATTAAAATGATGTTCGTACCTCTTGTTTTCTAAAATAGTGGTTAGTTTTGTCACGCAGTGTAATAATAATAATATTGTAAACGTAAAAAAATCTTCTCTTGATTCCATGACATGACCAAACTAACCACTAATTTAAAATTCACTCTTACAAAAACAATGTAGAACCACAATAAAAAAGAAATAAATAAATCCAATTTTATTATATAGATAGATTTATTTTATTTTTATTTTTTGAAAGCAGACCGAGTAAACAAGTTTTGACATATATACATTAGACCGACTCACCTTATATGGGCAAAAAAAAAGTTAAAGTTGTACCCCCATCAAAATTAACGTTGACATGTTTTATGAAGATTCCCAAAATATTTGGGCTCTAGCGATAATCTCCCGTGAGCTAAACCGCGTCAAAAAAAGGTCCAAAAATGGTATTTTTCATGAATAAAAAATTCAGTAAATTTTTTTTTGTCCAATGAATGACCAAATATAATAGATATTTAGGAATTCTTTGATTCTGCATTAAAACATTTTATAAATCTAACCACAGACTCGAGATAACGAGATGTTTATGTCAGTTTTTTGATGCTTTTCAATTCGAATTTACTGAAAACTTAAATAACTTTGGTATTTTTTGTCCGATTTTCACTTCTAATACATCGTTAGAATGGTGTTGACCACCGCTTAAGATTTTAATCAAAAATTAACCCTTAACTGCACTGTCTTACTTTTTTATAAAATTTATTTCGACATCATTAAAAACCATTATATAACCAAAAAAAGCATATCTTTGTGCAGGAAACACGTTTAATTAATATATTTGGCCACAATTAATTTAACCCATGCATGATCAAAATATTTTGGCAAATATTTTTAAAAAAGTTTTTGCGGAAATTATTGAAAGCTAATTATAATACTTTTAAAAAATAAAATAAATAAGGTTTTTGTTTATCTAGACGTGCTTATTAATATCAAATAATTATTACGTGTAACACTTCCCGGTCAATTTTTATTTTCGAAATTTGTATGTGCAAATAAATTTTAGAAATAAAAGATAGCCCAATTTTTTCTTAATCGCATATATTCGTGCAAAAAACGTCTCTAATAAAGAGATCTTAATATTTTTTATTTAACCCATTCATGACCAATTAAAAAAAAAATATGGAAAAAATTTAAGTCCAGTTGTAATACTTAAAAAAAATAATATAATTGATATTTTTTGACACATTTGCTTATTTAAAATATTAGATGGGTTTTTTTGCACGAATATATGCAATTAAGACAAAATTTGTTTATGTTTTATTTTAAAAATTAATTTGCACATACAAATTCCGAAAAAAAAAATTTGACCGGGAAAGTGTGACCCGTAATAATTATTTGATATTAATAAGCACGTCTAGATAAACAAAAACCTTATTTATTTTATTTTTTTAAAGTATTACAATTAGCTTTCAATAATTTCCGCAAAAACTTTTTAAAAAATGTGTGCCAAAATATTTTGATCATGCATGGGTTAAATTAATTGTGGCCAAATATATTAATTAAACGTGTTTCCTGCACAAAGATATGCTTTTTGTGGTTATAAAATGTTTTTTAATGATGTTGAAATAAATTTTATAAAAAAGTAAGACAGTGCAGTTAAGGGTTAATTTTTGACTAAAATCTCAAGCGGTGGTCAACACCTTTCTAACGATGTATTAGAAGTGAAAATCGGACAAAAAATACCAAAGTTATTTAAGTTTTCAGTAAATTCGAATTGAAAAGCATCAAAAAACTGACATAAACATCTCGTTATCTCGAGTCTGTTTTTAGATTTTTAAAATGTTTTAATGCAGAATCAAAGAATTCCTAAATATCTATTATATTTGGTCATTTATTGGACAAAAAAAAATTTACTGAATTTTTTATTCATGAAAAATACCATTTTTGGACCATTTTTTGACGCGGTTTAGCTCACGGGAGATTATCGCTAGAGCCCAAATATTTTGGGAATCTTCATAAAACATGTCAAAGTTAATTTTGAGGGGGGTACATCATGAACTTTTTTTTTTGAGTCACTCTAATATACATAAATATTTTATAAACATAATATATTTTTATATAGAATTTGATGCGAAAAATGAGTCGATAAAACCATATTAAATTAGAAAATGGGTGGCCAATTTTCGCATAAAATTATATAAAATTTTATAAAAATTTTATCAATATTGATAGAATTTTAAATGGTGGGGCCAGAATCAAGGGTTGGGAACCATTGCTCTAGATATACCGATAATAGTAAAAAACACTTTTTATATTTCCATGTTGCTCTGATTCACATGTTTGCGAAAAAGTTTTTTATTTTTAATTTCATCAAGTTATTTCATTTTGTTGATATTTTATTTCTGCTCAATAAAGACATTTTATTTAAAACATTTAAAAAAAATCATTAAAATTTTTTGTTATGAATTACAAATTAATATTATTATTTAAAACAATTAATTTCTTTAATTTGTATATTTTCCTTTTAGTTTTTTTTATACACATTCCTTATTAAAATTCACCAAAGGAACTGAACTCGATTATGACCACGCACTTCTGTGTTAAGTGTTTCAGAATGATGGTCATAAAGAGAAAACAACAATTTCTTAACGATAGTGAAAATAAAAATATTTTTTTTAAATGTAATCAAGCAGAAGTTAAAAAGGAGAAAATTAAATAGACTTGATCCTATATGTGGGGTATTCCCGGGCGCGGATCCTCGGAGGAAGGGAAATTCCAACCCCTCTCCCCCCAAAAACGAATTCGAAAGAAAAAAAAGGAAAAGAAAAAGAAAGGAAAATGAGGAAAGAAGAGGGAAATAGGAAAGTGATAACGAAAAAATCCTAGAATTTTTTTTTCTACGAAAAATGTCTTAGAATCTTACAATATTTCTGAAGGAAAAAGTTTGAGAATTTTTCTTTAGCAAAAAATTTAAAATTTTCTAAAGGAATAATTTAGGAATTTTTTCTATAGGAAAAACCTTAGAATTTTTTTATGGGATCGGGGACCCCATAAAGTATATATATTATTGATCAGTGATCGATTCTAGGACATTATAGCGATGTCCGTCCGTCCGAATGTAGTTAACACGATGCATATATATATATTAGAGTGTCCCTTATTTTGGAAATGTTGGAAATCTTGAGACGGTACCCGCTCATTTTTTTCCTTTTGACTTAAAAATAACTCAGGAAAAATTTTACGCCCCTAGGACCACGCCTTCCCTACGCGACGGGGCCTTAAAGAGCGGGGCCTAAAAAATCATTTTTCCATACAAACCAAAAAAATTTTTTTTTTATTTTTAATTTTTTTGTTATTAATTATTATATTACTTGGTTTGCTTATTCACGACAAAAAATTTGATTTTGGAGGGATAAGTCTTTCAGCGCTAAAAAATTTTTCGCAAAAAAAAAATTTGGGCGGCCGGGGTCCTACAGTAAAAAATTTTTAAAAAATATTTTTTTTTAGTTTTGACCAGCAACGGTTTTAGTTGCTATGTTGCTTTAAATGATATATATTCCAAAAAAAAAATTATTCATATCTGTGACATCTTTATCTTTTTCGAAAAAAAAAATTTTGAGCCGTAGGAATCCTACGGTAAAAAATTTTTAAAAAATATTTTTTTTTAGTTTTGAAAAGCAATGGTTTTAGTTTTTATGTTGTTTTTAATGATATATATTCCAAAAAAAATATTATTCATATTTGTGACATTTTTATCGTGTATCGAAAAAAATCATCAATGCATTTTTTACCCTTTTTTAGAACACGATTAAGATGTCACAGATACAAAAAATATTTTTTTATGAATATATATCATTTAAAGCAACATAGCAGCTAAAACCGTTGCTGGTCAAAACTAAAAAAAAATATTTTTTAAAAATTTTTTACTGTAGGACCCCGGCGGCTCAAAATTTTTTTTTGCGAAAAATTTTTTAGCGCTGAAAGACTTATCCCACCAAAATCAAATTTTTTGTTGTGAATAAGCAAACCAAGTAATATAATAAATAATAACAAAAAAATTAAAAATCAAAAAAAAAATTTTTTGGTTTGTATGGAAAAATGATTTTTTAGGCCCCGCTCTTTAAGGGCCCGTCGCGTAGGGAAGGCGTGGTCCTAGGGGCGTAAAATTTTTCCTGAGTTATTTTTAAGTCAAAAGGAAAAAAATGAGCGGGTACCGTCTCAAGATTTCCAACATTTCCAAAATAAGGGACACTCTAATATATATATATATGATTTCCTTTAACTCCTATTGGAGCATAGAGCGTCCACTACAGCTGACTTCCAACGAACTCGGTTTTGTGCAAGGGTTCTAAGTTGACCCCAGCTCACATTTAAAGACATCACTTCATCTTCTGTTGATCTTCGCCAGGTTATGCGAGGTCTACCGACTCCACGGTTCACGCTATCAAAAGGGTTCCATCGTGAGGCATGCTTCGCTATGTTGTTATCATCCCTTCTTAACGTATGGCCAATCCAATTCCACTTTCTACGTCTGATTTCGATGGCAATTTCTACTTGATTCGTTCTTCGCAGTAATTCTTCGTTAGAAATGGTTCTTGGCCAAAATATGCGAAGAATACGCCTCAGGCAACGATTAACAAACAAACACGATGCAGTCCAAAATAAAAGAGCTACACCCACAAGTTTGGCACAAATATGTCTTATGTTCCTAGGCAGGTTAAGTTCGGAAATTGGCCAAATCGGACCAGGGGGAAAAAGGTTCCCCTTGAAGAACTAAACCAACCTCTAAAAAAATACACTTTTTTACATGTTCTTTTTTGTATTTTTGTTAAATATATGAAACATTTGGTATATCTATCGCGATGGGAAGATGCTCTCAACGTCCCCCACTGACCCGATCACCCCCCCCCCTTAAAAAATTAAGAAACGCCCCTGACATATTTTATTTAATTTAACACTCTTACTTTTTTTTATCAATTTTTTTATCAATTTTTTTTTTCTTTTTTTCTCATACATTTTTTTTTCAATAATTTTTTTTTACATCAATTTATTTTTTATCAAATTTTTTTACATCAAATTTTTTTTTATCAATTTTTTCTCATCAAAAAAAACTTTTTTATCCATTTTTTTCTAGTCAAAAATTTTTTTTTATAATTTTTTTTTCATCAATTTTTTTACCAGTTTGTTGCCAAAACTACTTTTCCATCAAGTTAAACTTTTCACTTAAAAATGTTCCATTTGTTTATCAAATGAATGTACATAAAACAAGTGAGAGTGTTAAATTTTTCGGTGCCGAATCTTTTATTCTCTCCAAAATGTAAAAACACTTTTTTGAACTCATTTACCAAATGTACAGCTTATTTGAATATTTAATGGGGTCGTCGACTGATATTTCAATTCGTTGTACATGGAATAGCAAAGTAATATAACATTATTTAAAAAAAAAAAAACTCTGATTTGGCAAGTACATCCAAATCTTTCGCAAAACATTGTCATGATTTGGGCAAGAGTACAAAATTCGCAGGCATTTTTTAGCAAAATACGAGAATTTTTTTCCAGACGAAAGATTTGAGAATTTTTCTAGACCAAAAATTTGGGAATTTTTTTATAGGAAAAATTTGTGTATTTTTCTATAGAAAAATAATGAGGAAAAATTGGAATCTTTAAATTTTTATATAGAAACAAGTAGAAAAATTAAATTCGACTTGGTCGAATCTATGAATACCCTCCACAATGTTATCTGATAGTAATTTTCTAAAAAAAATTTTAAAAAATTGCATTACAAATTTTTTTATTATAAATATATTATTTTGAGTAAAACTTTTTTTTAATCAATCAAATTTTTTTGAGTGTAAAATTTTTTTGACTGTCAACATTTTTTTGAGTGTGATATTTCATTAAAAAAAATTAATGTGTACATTTTTTTTTTGAGTGTAACATTTTTTCAGTGTTAAAATTTTTTTAGTGTACAATTTCTTTGAGTAACAAAATTACTTTGTAAAATATTTTTGTTGTTTTATACCTACATATATGTAATACAAAAAAAAACTATTTCACATATTTCCCTCATTTTATTTTAACTCTTCTTTATTTTACCTCTTCTTTAAAAACCAAAAACAAACAAACATTCAATCATACACATACTTTATTTGATTTTTTTTTCCAAAATACTTACTATACACCGTTACATACAGTTACACTAACAAAACAATAACAAATATTTACTTGTCTAACCACTAAACTGCACCCCACGACAAGAAAACAAACAACAACAAGTTTTAATAAAAAAAACTTGTATTTCACCATGCTTATAAAACTTGTTTAACAAGTTTAAGGTGAAAAAAATCCGAAACTCAGAGCCTTGCTTATAACTTTTGAACCACTGAACCGATTTTGCTGAAATTCAAAACCAAACAGACTTGGGGAACGAGAAATATATATGCTAAGCTTCAGCACCCTCAGAATTGTCTTTCGAAAGTTAGAGTGGTTTTAATCTCGAAAATTCGCAAAATACCCTTGCCAAAATTTACTCTTTTGCTCATAACTTTTGAACCACTGGACCGATTTCGCTGGATTGCAATACCAACCTGACCCGGTAAATGGCCAACATATATGTTAAACTTCAGGAGCCTCCGTAAAGTCTTTCAAAAGTTAGCGTGTTTTCAACGGACAGACAGACAGACAGACGGACGGACGGACGGACGGACGGACATCGCTAGATCGACTTAAAATCGATCAAGGATCATGAATATATATACTTTATGGGGTCCTAGACCAATATTTCGATGTGTTACAAACGGAATGACAAACTTATATATACCCTCTTTCACTAGAGTGGAGGGTATAAAAAAGAAAACTATCTTTAGAAAAAATTTTACTTTTTTTATATCTCAGAATCTAAGACTTTTTTAAATATCAAAGACTCAGACTTTGACAGTTGTCTTAAAAACAAGACCTTTTTAGAAAAATAGAAGAGAAAAAAAAAATATTTCAGAACTATTTACTTATCCTAGGATGCCACTAGTGATAGCAAATGATAGAGGAGGATCTCTCCTAATTTTCCATTTTTATTATTTAACATGCTGAGAAAAAGGAGGTAAGTTACATCCTTTCAAAAATGTATCCTTGATAAAGTTTTCAAATGATTTTATTTAAATCCTTTTATCCTTATATGACAAAATAAAAAAAGGAAAACTTAGGGGAGATTCTTCTCTTTCATTTTCCATCACCAGTGTCATCCTACACAGAAAACAATATCGGATATTTTGTTTCAATTAACATTTTAATTGTTTTTTAATTTAATATCAATTAAATTTTTAATTAATATAAATAGTTGAAGGGTTTACTGCAAGAACTTGATTAGCAACATTTTATTTTTTCGTGTTTTTCGCCTTCTGCTGATGTTTCATTGACAGATTTTTGGCAGAAGTCTTGCTTTAACCCTTCGTACAAGTATATTGAGAATAAAAGTTCTGCAAAAGTTATATTTTCTACATTATTTTAAAAGTTTTAAGGCAAAAACCACCATAAAATGAAGTTTTGCTTATCAAGTTTTTACAATAAGCCCTTCAATTGTTTAATCATATTTTTAACTTTTTTTAATTAACATTTTAATGGTTTTTGTTTTTATTTAATATAAATTAAATATTTAATTAATATAATTAATTGATTAATTAAATATTTAGCTTTACTTATTATACCCTCCACTCTAGTGATAGAGGGTATATATAAGTTTGTCATTCCGTTTGTAACACCTCGAAATATTGGTCTAGGACCCCATAAAGTATATATATTTATGATCCTCGATCGATTTTAAGTCGATCTAGCGATGTCCGTCCGTCCGTCCGTCCGTCCGTCCGTCCGTCCGTCCGTCTGTCTGTCTGTCCGTAGAAAACACGCTAACTTTTGAAAGACTTTACAGAGGCTACTGAAGTTTGGCATATATGTCATTTACCTGGTCAGGTTGGTATTGCAATCTAGCCAAATCGGTCCATTGGTTCAAAAGTTATGAGCGAAAGAGTAAATTTCGGCATGGGTGTTTCTCGAATTTACGAGATAAAAAACACGATAACTTTCGAAAGACAATAATGAGACTACTGAAGCTTGGCATGTATCTTTGCCGTTCCCCGGGTCTGTTTGGTTTTAAATTTCAGCTCAATCGGTCCAGTGGTTCAAAAGTTATAAGCAAAACCCTGAATTTCAAATTAGTTTCATCTAAAATGCCACGTGTTTTAACAAGTTTTTAAAGCATTGGTGGTAACTAAACAATGCTTTTCAAACTTGTTTAAATTTTAAGCAATGCTTTTTAAACTTGTTTAGTTTTAAAAGCATTGGTAACTTAAAAACCACACTCGAAAAAAATTTTACACTCGGAAAAAATTTTACACTCAAAAAAAATTTTACACTCAAAAAAATGTACACAAATTTTTTTTTTTACAAAAATTACAATATTTTGTGCACATACGTACGTGCATTCACTCAGAAATATTTTTACAGTAAAAAAATCATTACACTCGAAAAAAATTTTACAATCAAAAAAAAATAGTAATTTTTTTTTTTTTTTTTTTTAAATGACAAAAAAAGAGTTTTTTACTCAAAATAAAATATTTCTAATCAAAATTGTTAATTTTTTCACGTTAAAAAATGTACTACCCTTTAAAAAAAATGCATTGTGGAGGGTATTCATAGATTCGGCAAAGTCGAATTTAAC
The DNA here is from genome assembly GCA_963921195.1 of Pegoplata infirma. Taxonomy (NCBI): domain Eukaryota; kingdom Metazoa; phylum Arthropoda; class Insecta; order Diptera; family Anthomyiidae; genus Pegoplata; species Pegoplata infirma. Next base: position 48,086,944 of record OY992537.1, on the reverse strand, counting down.
TTTTCTACTTGTTTTTTATTTGTTTTGTTTTCCGTGTGCGCGAGTATTTGTTTTTCTCTTGCATTCCCAGCAGAAATAAATCGAGATTTTGGTGACACAGCATCTGTTTATAGCATACCGTAGCGCATCCAAAGAGCGCTCTTAGGGATGCAGTAAAAGGAAGGAGAAAAAATTTTTATTTTTTTTTAAGATTTTTTATATAAAACTTATAATGTGTAATTATTTTTTGATAAAATTTCACACTTGCTTTCCTTTTTAATATTTTTAACACTTTTTGAATAAAAAAACATGAGTTTTAGACAAAGACACATGATTTGACTGCATCATTATTGCGCATTAATCAGCGCTGCAAAGAGCGCTTCAATCATAGCATCTTTGACCGCTGTTCCCAAAAAAAAATCCCATAAAAAATGTGAAAATGAAAATTTCCGATATTTTTTTGATGTTCACTTCCGATTTTTTTTTTCATTTTGTTTTTTTGTTATATTTTTTTAAATTTTAGTTATTTGATTTAAACTTTGATTCAAAGTTTAAATCAAATAAACCGATTTGGATTAAACACAAACTCTAATCACGAAAAAACAGAAAAACTAAGATACATTTGTTATAACTTCTTTTGAATATTTTTTCATTTATTGGTAAATTTTTTGTTTTTTATCTCATTTTTACATTTTAATTTTAGAACTTTAATTTTAGAAAATACAAATTTTATTACAAAATCAGCGCTAAAAAGATACATGAATTTACAGCATCTTTATTCTGCTTAAATCAGCTCTACAAAGATACATGAATTCACTGCATCTTTAATCTGCTTAAATCAGCGCTAAAAAGATACATGAATTTACAGCATCTTTATTCTGCTTAAATCAGCGCTCTAAAGACACGTGATTTCAGTGCATCTAAAGAGCGCTGTTTCTGTGTATCCAACTAGCGCTCTAAAGTGGGACATCGCCTTAGAGAATCATGCATGAATTCAGCGCAATTGGATGCGCTCCTTTACTCAAGTTCCCTTTCCAAAAGCTGCTGAACGTTCAGCAAAATTTCTGCTGGGTTGTATTACTTACAAAAACAAATACAGAAGTATAAACAGTTTGTTGAAAGTTACCTAACTTTATAAAATTTTCTTAAGTCATAATTAAGTACTTGAACGAATACGGTTCGGACACGTGTTAGCTGATACGTTAGCTTGTATTAAAATAAATAGAAATAGGTACTTAAACGAATACGTGACGGTGCTGTAGCGAAAAAATTTTGATCTCCGTACGTTTTACGTGTCAGCTGATTTTATTTTTTTATTTTGTGTTGAAATTTTTTCATTTGTGTGGCAGAATTGACAAATAAATATAAATAAACGAAAAAAAATGTTTTTCTGTAAATATAAATTAAAAAAAAATCACAAAGAACCACTTTTTAAAATAAAATTTGTAAATTAATAATACAACAGCCCGTCACGCTAAAGCACCGCTCCAATAAAGCTCAAGTGCCTAGGCCTTTACTGACTATGTCTTTATCTTTTTTGAAACTTTTTTACCTAAAAAAATGTTTTTTATTTATTTAAAAAAAAAAAAAATATTTTTATTTTTTTAATTTATTATTTAGCAAAAATAGAAAACGATTTGTTGGTTATTGACAATCGTTCGTTGCCTTACTAGTATGGTACAATTTCTTCGTCTTTCTAATTCCCATTGTGGATACAGTCGAATATGTATTAACATTTTAGTTTGTGCACAAACGACTCGTTTGCTAATTTGTAGTAAATCGTTTCTAGTTTTGCTAAATAATCTTGACAATGGAATCTGACAAATTTCGAAACACGTGTCGATTAAGTCTTGCAAAAATGACTAACATAAATAAATTTAAAACTGAAAAATAATTTTCTTTAAAATTATGCTATGAGAATATCATGGTTTTAATTAGTAAAGAAGATAATGACCTCGAGCCAGAATAAACATCCTCAAAATATAATATTTTAAAGGTCGAATAAAACAATTTTAATTTTTAAATAAAAATTAATCAGAATTTTTAATTTATGTAATTTAAATTTTAATTATTTTTTTTTTTAATTTTAATTTTAATAAAATTTTTTATTTTATAGTATTATGTTTTTAATTAACTAAATATCCATTTATTTTTAGTTAACGACATACAAATATTTTTAATTGATATGCACATTTAAGTGATTTGTCCGGATTTAATTTTTTTTTTTAATTAAATCTACGAATTTTTTAATTAATTTTTTTTTTATTATTTTCTGTGTAGGACAAGTAAAAATGTTTCTAAAATTTTTTACAAAATCAAGTATATCTTAGAAACTATCGTAAATCAATAATATTTAAACGTAATGGGGTCTTTGACCAGTATTTCAATTCGTTATTTATGGCATGACAAATACATATAACATTACCATCATTTATTATCTTTATCATAACATTAACATCATTTGTACAAAATTGGGATCACTTCTGTAAACCTTCCCCCATTAATTAAAAAAAATAAATACATACTTTCAGAATATGGTCTTAAGCACGTATACAACTGTATAAAACAAATACATTTAAAAATATATATATTTAAAGAATAAATTATAACATACGAGTATTAACTGGTGCATTTAAAAATGAAAAATAATCTGGAAAAAAATTCCAACGCCTGATAATGTAGTACTGACAAAAGTGATTGATTTCATATAATCCTGTTTTTAAAAAAGTTAAACAATGCAAAAAAAAATATATGGATTTATTTGCTTGAGGAGAGCACAAATTAAGCGTATTTTTTAAATGCTTTATTGATGTACAAAGTGGTTAAATTTAAAGTTAGAAAGTAAATTGGCTGTCAAATGATGAAATGTCAAGAATTGAGCTGTCATGATTTAGGAGTAATTAAGTTAAAACTTGGGAAAGGTTAACCATGGACGGTTAAAAAGAAATGGAATTTAAACGATTTTCAGAAGTTTCAAAAATTTGACATAATCTCTATTTTGTAAATATAAAATCCAATGAAAATTTTCATCATTTAAAGAAGGGGTAATGTTAAAAATTATATACCAGTTTTTCCTTTTATTTTGTCTTTTTAGCACAGTTGAACCCACAAAAATTGTATCCTTATTTTAAACTTTTTTATATAAAAAATTAAGAAGGATTTTAAAAACGAATTTTAAATAATAAATAATAGTAAAAATATTTTTCCTTTTGAATTTGTATAGCTATTTGGTTAACTTAAATCCATACAACCTTTATATGTCCTGCAATACAAATCCTTACTATTTATTACCACACCAAACATAACAAAATTAAAAGAAAATATGTCCTTTCTATATTCATTTCTGCAAATGTTTTTATATTTAACCTATAAGCAATGTTTATATTTAAGTATTATATCATAAAATTGCAAATTTATTTCCTTGAAATGTTATGGATAAAGAAACGTTTCTTTTTTTTTCATTTATAGTAATATTGTGTAGTTTGCTTGTTTTCTATATAATAAACATATATGAAATTTTGTCCCTTAAGCTTTCGGAAAATTTGGTAATTCTTGACAATTTACTAGTATTTGGTCTCCCCAGAAACTAATTCCGTTTGTTTGTGATATCATAAAATATAAGCTTACAGAGAAGGTCACTTAAGTAAAAGTCACCATTTTTGATGAATATTTGAATTTAATTGAACAAAAGTACAAAAATCTAAAAAAATGGGGTTTTTTAAAAGTTGGTTAATTTTTTAAGTGGGAACTTTTTTCATGGGTTTTTTAACACACACTTCTGCGAAATTTCACTTTAATTTTTATTGTGTCTGAGGGACAGATGTGTTAGAATTGATCAAGTACACTAAGAAAATTATGGCATTAACTGTTTGTAGTTTATTTAAAAAAAGAATCAGTTACTGTTTTAAAAGAAAAATCACTTATTTTATTAAGGATTTCTACTTTTCTACTATTTCTGTAGTTAAAAAAAAAAATAAATTACTATCTTAAAAATTAAATTTCCTTTACATTAAGGCCTCTGTTCTGTCTTTCACAACTTTTCAATTCACATGAAAATTTTCGAATCACAGAAATCAAGTTTAGTGTTTTGTTGATCACGTTTTCATTCGAAGTTGAAATCGAATAATTTAAATTTTAAAAATTATAAGGAAAAAAGTGCATTCGTTTTACTTTCACCAAATTTCATTTATGTGAAACAAAACGAAAAAAAAATTCGGATGTGAAATCTAGAACACCAAAAAAATTCGGAAATTTTCATTTTCACATTTTTTATGTGAATTACTTTTTTTGGAACAGCGGACTAAATTTCGGCAGTAAAAAATTTTCTTTAAAGTTTTAATGTTTTTCAATACAAAATAAGAGAATAGTTTTTTAATGACTTTGTTTGTGGCACAAAAGACCCATAAGGGTCGCAGTGCCGGCAGTTAGGGCTAGATCACCCCTTGAATAAAAATGACTTTGTTAGTCATTAATAGGGATGAGATTTCCATGCAAATGCATGTTTTTTGTCGATAGTCTAAAAGCGATATCGACCAATTATCTTTCCGAATCAAGAAATTTGCGTTAAAATGGCATCGATTTGTTTTTGCATATTTTGGTGAAAATGCATATTTTTGCATATTTTGGTTTTAAATGCATATTTTGTGCATATTTCTGCATATTTTGGCATAAATCAGTAAAAACACAAATTGAAATTTATTTGTTTCAAAAACTATTTTAAATTTTAAAAATTTATTTTGGAAAAAAGAAAAATATTTTTTACTTTAAATTTTTTTTTACAGATTGTCTTAATTTCTAAAAAATCTTGGTTATATAAAGTTTTAAATGTTTCTATTTAAACCCGGCGTTACTTTTTGCTTTTTAAGAAGTTTTTCCAATGAAAACAAAATTTTTATTGCACATATTTTATTTTTTTAGTGCATATTTTTAGGTTTTTTAGTGCATATTTTGAATTTTTTAGCGCATATTTTCGATTATTTAGTTCATGAAAATCTCATTTCTAGTCATTAAATTAACATTAAAAAATTATTGTTATATGATTGTATTTTAAAGGACAAATCAGTGGAAAGGTTTTTAAATAAAATTTCATTTGTATGAAGTGAGTATTCACTGAAATTCACCCTCATAATTTTTTGAGGGGGGGTGAAATAAAGCCATAGGCAATAAGGCCATATGGCCTTATTTCCCAATGAGTTGAGAAATAAAGCCATATGGCCTTATTACCAACCACTGTTGGAAATAAAGCCATATATGGCTTTATTACTCATTTGAAAATTTATAAAAGTATTCGTCATTAATTTCCGGAGAGTGTAGGGGAAAATGTGGCAACATTTTTCCACTAAATAGCAGGATTTTTAATTTTAAGATTTTTTAACAAAAAAGTTTTTCTGCGTAGCCGGCCTTCGGCCGGGCTTAGGGATTACAAACTCCATGCATTAAACCCACCCTCTCTGCAAACCAAAGCTATTTTGGATATCAGGCCTTTTTGAGGCATAACAAATTTGATAGCGCAAAGGCCTGCTACCCTAGAAAACTTTACTTTGCGGAGAGGGTGGGTTTAATGCATGGATTTTGTAATCCTTAAGCCCGGCCGGAGGCCGGCTACACAGAAAAACTTTTTTTGTTAAACAATCTTTAAATTAAAAACCCTGCCAATAAAAAAATGGTGCCTCTAGACAACTCTAAGCTCAAAGGTTCGTGGTATATGTGGTTTTTTAATTTAAAGATAGTCAAACAAATTGTTTTTCTGCGTAGCCGGCCTTTGGCCGGGCTTAGGTATTACAAACTCCATAAATTAATTTAGCGGATTCGCTAAATAATTTTTTTTTTTGGGTAGCAGGATTTACGGGGAAATATATTTCCACATTTTGAACTGATATGGCTTTATTTCCACTTTGGTTGCAAAATCAATATGACTTTATTGCTCAATCGTGTTGGTAATAAAGCCATATGGCCTTATTTCCCATTGAATTGAGAAATAAGACCATATGGCCTTATTGCCTATGGCTTTATTTCACCCCCCCTTTTTTGAGTGTATTAGTTATTGGGCGTTTTAACCTTAAAAAAGTGTCAAATTCGTGCAAAGTGTTATAAAAACAATATACAGAATAAAATAAGACCATTTAAAATTTCGCATATTGAACTATTTTTGAAAATTGGGAGGTTCAAAATTGATTTTAGAGGTACATTCAAAAAATTATGTCATTAATAGGGATGAGATTTACATGCAAATGCATGTTTTTTGTCGATAGTCTAAAAACGATATCGTCCAATTATCTTTTCGAATCAGGAAATTTGCGTTAAAATGGCATCGATTTTGTTTGCATATATTTGCATATTTTGGTGAAAATGCATATTTTTGTTTTAAATGCATATTTTGTGCATATTTAGAACTTTTAAGTGCATATTTTTGCATATTTTCGCATAAATGAGCAAAAACACAAATTAAAAGTTATATGTTTTAAAAACTATTTTAAATTTTAAAAATTTATTTTGAAAATAATAAAAAAAAAAATTTTTCTTTAAAATTTTTTTTTTATAGATTGTCTTAATTTCTAACAAATCTTGCTTATATGAAGTTTAAAATGTTACTATTTAAACCCGGCATTACTTTTTGCTTTTTAAGAAGTTTTTTTGTATGAAAACAAGATTTTTATTGCACACATTTTATTTTTTAGTGCATATTTTTATGTTTTTTAGTGCATATTTTGAATTTTTTTGCGCATATTTTAAGCGCATATTTTCGATTTTTTAGTGCATGAAAATCTCATCCCTAGTCATTAACTATTTGTAGTTTGTTTCAAAAGTTTTACGTTTTGTCGTTTTTATAGTAAAACAACAAATAAAGTTGTGGTCGGTCAAGACCGACCATATGATACCCTACACCAGTGCTTTTCGGAAAATAGGTCCCGAGTCCAAACATGGACCGATTGGTTCCATCTTTTGTTACATCTTTAATTTGTGTAGAAAACACACACATACTAAATTTTTGTAGAATTGGTTAATATTGTTGCCAATAGACCGATTTAAGTAAATATCGGTCGAAATTTTCATTAGGGGGACTAAGCCTAAAAATGGACCAATTATATTCAGATTTTATTAGGTTAGAAAAGTACACGTCTAACACTTACAAATAAAATTTAAATCAAATATTTCGTATTTTCATTAATTTTGAGGAAACTATGCACGGTGAGCCTCAGCGATGTTTAGGTTCAACTTTAGTGTCGACGAAAAGTGTAAGCGCAGTTCGATTTCTACAAGAATTAATGTCACAAAACTGTTAACAGCGAAATCGTAGCTGCTCGCATTCGCGAGATATCGCGAAATTAGTGTTATTGTATTTTCTAAAATTTTGACAATGAAGTTTTTTAAATATTTTCAAAAACTGAGTATGCAGATTTAATTGTATTTATTTACAGGTCACAAAAGAGTAACCATCGAAATCGGATCTTCTCAATTTCACGAGAAATCGCAAAATTTGAAAAAAAAAATAAAAAATTTAAAAAAAAATTATTTTTCGCGTAAACTAGCAGTCAAGATATTGATTGGATCAGTTTTACTACCTTTAACCACATAAAATTTAAACTGCATGCAATATATTTGCCGTTTCTTGATTTTTTCCTTTATTTTTGACACCAAAGAAAAAATAAATTAATTAATATAAAAGCTTGAACAGTAATTTTGCGATTTCTCGGGAAATTGATCATCTATAATTTTTATGCATGCAGTTTTGCCAACTTTAATAACCTCGAATTCAAACTGCATACCACATTTTTGTCGTTAATTGAAGTAAATGTTTTTACAGACCAAAAATAATACAAAGTAATGAATAAATAGTAGTTTAGCGAGTTTTTTTGGCGATATCTCGAAGAATTGAGCAGCTAGAATTTAAATGTTAACAGCCTTATCAGCTTTAATCAATAGCAAATCAAACTGCATTTCATGTTTTTCAAACATGTTAAAGAAACTTCTTTTATTAATCAAAACAAGAAATACCCCCAAAAAGCTGTTTTTTTGCTATTTCTCGCGAAAGTGAGCAGCAATAATTTTTTTGTGGGCAGTTTTAATTTCTTCCAACATGCTTAAATCAAACTGCATACCACTTTTTTTATTATTTCTAAAGAACCGGTTTTAAAATATAAATAAATAAATAAAAAAAAAAAAATTACGCGATATCTAGCGAAATTTAACACCTTCAATTTCGGTGTCAACAGCTGTGTGACCTTTGATCAAGCACAAGTAAAACTGCATACCATGTTTTTACGAAATTCTAAAGAAACCTATCTAAAGATAAAAGACGAAAACAAGAACAGAAAAAAATTAATTTCGCGATTTCTCATGAACTAAAGAAGATAGAATTTTATGTTTACTGTTTTGTGACCTATAAATAAGTACAATTAAAACTGTATACTCAGTTTTTGAAAACATTTAAAAAACGTCAATGTCAAAATCATAAAAAATACATAAACACTAATTTCGCGTTATCTCGCGAATGCGAGCAGCTACGATTTCGCTGTTAACAGTTTTGTGACATTTAATCTTGTAGAAATCGAACTGCGCTTACACTTTTCGTCGACACTAAAGTTCAACCTAAACATCGCTGAGGGTCACCGTGTATGTACACTAGGGATATAACCATTTGCATATTTTTGAAAATATCAAAAAGGGCCTATCATAGTGAGAAAGTACATAGAAAATCAATAAGAAATGCGTACTCCTTTTTTCGCGAATGTTAAAAAAGGTTCGGCACCGATCGCGATGAAGTTTTTGCTAATATTTTTTTTCAAATATTTATTCAACCCATGTTTCAAATGTTAAAAATCATAGAGCTAATTTTTCTAGTTTTATTTTTGTTGTAAAACGACGAAAATCAAAATAACGTTGAAAGGGACGGATTCCCACCATAAAACATACAAAAATTAAAATTTGAGGTGTTTTAGAAATTGCAATCGGTGCCGAAGGTTTTTGGACAAAAATGACCCCGGATACCGTTTTTTGTTATCAGTATAACATTGCCCATACCGTTATGATTGGTTCTTATTTTGGTTATACCCCTAATGTACACCCAAAAAAAAAACGTGGGTATTCAATACTAAAAATATAACTAAATTTTAGTCCAAAAGGACCTAGTGCAGGAATTGTTAACCAATACTAAAATTTTTTACTAATATTATTCAAAACCAGTAATATTTACTAATTTTAGTACTTTGAAGATACTAAAATTAGTAACTAATTAGTAGATTTTGGTACAAAATCACTTACTAAACCTTTTACTGTGGAATTATTTTGAGTGTATGTAAACAGCGGGAGGGTGGTTTGGACTACAAGAAGGACCAATCCGATTCCTTCAAAATTTGGAACAATGGTTTGTGCGTACAAACGATACCTATTATAATACAGACTTAATGTGGACCGATTTTTTTCCGATTTCGCTTCGTCATTGGGCTAACTTTCAACTTGCAAGTCAATCGATTAAAAATTGCGACCTGTATCGTACTTAAACCGTTAGATGAACAGACGGACGGACTAAATCGGCTCAAAAAGTAATTCCGAGTCGATCGGTATACCTAAAGGTAGGTCTAGTACCAATATTGCGGGTAGTTACAAACACCAGTACAAACATATTATACCCTGTACCCCAGAGTGGTGTAGGGTATAAACATTTGTTTAATGTTCAGTTTTTATTAATCACTACTTTTGTGCGTTGTTTTAAAAATAACATCATAAAAAATAATGACTTTCATTAACAATTAATTGTTAAAGCCATTTTTTTGTTTTCAGTAAGTAAAAGTAACTCATTATTCTTTTAATTTTTAATGAATAAACGTGAACAAATTTATTTGGGTAGTGCAAATATTTTTCGCAAATCGTTAAAAATCAAATTCGCATACACAACCGCTAAGTTTTTTTAAAAATTATGTGCAGGGTTGAAAGGGGTATCACTAATTGATATAAGAAACTTGAAAAAATGCATGTGAGTAGTGCAAATATTTTTTGCATATCGTGAAAAAAACAAATTTGCATACTCAACCGTAAAGTTTTTTCATAATATATGAATGTTTTTAAAAAGGGATCACTAATTTATATAAGAATAGTAAAAACGCTTTCAGAAAAAAACTACTGAACCAATTCAAATGAAATGTAGATAGTGCATTTCCTGGAAGGAAAACAAGTTCCCAAAGGCACCTCGATTGGATGCCCTGCCTCCTTTTACGCCCACTTTTTGTGAATTTAAAATTTTTCAATATATTTGGTTGTTTCTATATTTGGATGTTTGTTGCCGATTAGCATGAAATTTGGCATACTAATTGGTTGCCCCGCCCCGCTTTTTATGCCCACTTTTTGTAAATATGAGATCCTTACAAAGAGGCGTGGCATCCTTTGGTTTTTCTGTCTGTCTGTTCACAATCACGGAAAAAAGGATAAACCGATTTACATGAAATCTTCCCCACAGATAGTACTAACAGAGGCGGAAACCGCAGGCCATAAGAGGGGGGGGTGAAATAAAGCCATAGGCAATAAGGCCATATGGCGTTATTTCTCAATTCAATGGGAAATAAGGCCATATGGCTTTATTACCAACACGATTGAGCAATAAAGTCATATTGATTTTGCAACCAAAGTGGAAATAAAGCCATATCATTTGAAAATTTGGAAATATATTTCCCCGTAAATCCTGCTACCCAAAAAAAAATTATTAAGCGAAGCCGCTAAATTAATTTATGGAGTTTGTAATCCCTTAGCCCGGCCGAAGGCCGGCTACGCAGAAAAAATAATTTTTTTTTTACTATCTTTAAATTAAAAAACCACATATACCAGGAACCTCGGAACTTAGAGGGGTCTAGAGGCACCAATTTTTTATTGGCAGGGTTTTTAATGTAAAGATTGTTTAACAAAAAAAGGATAGGGATTACAAAATCCATGCATTAAACCCACCCTCTCCGCAAAGTAAAGTTTTCTAGGGTAGCAGGCCTTTGCGCTATCAAATTTGTTATGCCTCAAAGAAGCCTGATAACCAAAATAGCTTTGGTTTGCAGAGAGGGTGGGTTTAATGCATGGAGTATGTAATCCCTAAGCCCGGCCGAAGGCCGGCTACGCAGAAAACCTTTATTGCAAAAACACAAATCATAGAAGTCGTAAGTTCGACATTTCGCCCAAAAAAAATATTTTGGATTTTTCGACAATTTTGTTTTGCGAGAAGTAACATTTTTAGACCTATCATTTTGGGCTATATGTCGCAGCTTGGGCGATATGACATTTACGGTTTTGGGCGATAAGACCTTTGGCGCTATGTCCGTACGCCATTTCAAACTCCATAAATTAATTTAGAGGCTTCGCTAAATATTTTTTTTTGGGTAGCAGGATTTACGTGGAAATATATTTCCACACTCTCCGCAAAATAATGATGAACATTTTTAAAAAATATTTAAATGAGTAACAAAGCCATATATGGCTTTATTTCCAACAGTGGTTGGTAATAACGCCATATGGCCTTATTTCTCAACTCTTTGGGAAATAAGGCCATATGGCCTTATTGCCTATGGCTTTATTTCACCCCCCCGCCATAAGAGAGAACGATCGGTAGAATGGGCGTAATAATTTTTTATTGTAATGGATATTAGTAATTTTGGTAATATTAACTTGTTTTTTTTGTGTTTACTATAGTTTAATAACACACAAAGTTATCTAATTTTAGTTTCCGTAACAAATTAATGAAATAAATTTACTCATACCGCACAGTTTTAGTATGTTTTTTCCTGGGAAATATATTACATTTTCCGTATTCATGCATATTAAATGTAAATGATTATCCAGGCATAGGAAAAAATTTATATAATAACAACATTCAAATAGAATTGGTATGTTTTCAGATTTACATACGTTTGAAAAATTTTGTTGATTTTAGCCAAAGGGCAAATAATATTTAGTTTGGTTTCCTATTTATATATGTACTTATATTGTAAATTACATTTTTAAGTTTATCTTTGTTCAATTTGAGTAAATATTTACATATTTTTTTTTTGTTCCTTTGCTCATTTTACTAAAAAAAAACTTTTAACAAAAATTTAATTTTGTTAAATAACTAAATGTTAGTGTACACACCAAAAAATTGTTTTGAAAATAAGCTTTTAAAATCAGAGTGTGTAAAAAAATATATTCAATTTCTAATTAATTTTTCTCTTAACATTAAAAAAATTATTCGACCTTTAAAAATATATATAAATATAATTTGAGTAAGTTTATTCTAGCTCGAGGTTATTAGTTTCTTTACTACATAAAACTATGATATTCCCATAGAATAATTACCAAGAAAATTATTTTTATGTTTAAATTTATTTATGTTGGTGATTTTACAAAGACTTAATCGGCACATGTTTCGAAATTTGTTGGATTCCAGTGTCAAGTTTATTTAGCAAATATTAAAGTCCTATACTACAAGTAGCAAAGGAAATTTAAATGATAAATCGCTTATGTTTATACTTAAATTTTAACAGATATTCGACTCTTCACCTATTGGGAATTAGAAGACAAAAATTGTACCGTCGTATTAAGATCACGATCGTCAAATAACCAGCAATAAAAAATATTAAAAAAAAAATCGTCTTCCAATTCCCAATAGGAGTAGAGTCGAATAGGTATTAATATTTTAGTTTCAACATTAGCGATTTGTCATGTAAATCCCTTTGCTTCTTTTAGTATAGCGAGTTTTTATTTGCTAAATAATCTTCACAATGGAATCTGACAAATTCCGAAATAATTTTCTTGAAAATTATTCTAAGAGAATATTATAGTTTTAATTAGTAAAGGAAATAATGACCTCGAGCTAGATTAAACCGACTCAAAAAAAAATGCCTGCGAATTTTGTATTCTTGGCCTAAGCATTAAGTCACGATAATGTTATGCTGAAGATTTGGGTGTACTTGCCAAAGCAAATTTTTTGTTGAAAAAATAAACTCATATGACATTTCATGCGAAGCGAACTGAAATATCGGTCGAGGACCCCATTAATTTAATATATTATTGATTCATTTCTAAGACACTCTAGCTTTTTTCATCCGTCCATCTGTTTTCAAAAAAATAATTTCTCAAAAAAAAAAAAAATTCTTTTCATCAAAAATTTTTTTTTCACCAAATATTTTGTATATCCTTCAACCACAGTAAGGGGGTATACTCACTTTGTCATTCCGTTTGTAACGCATCGAAATATCGGTCGGGACCCCATAAAGTATATATATTGTTGATCCATGATCGATTCTAAGACATTCTGTGAATGTCCGTCCGTCCGTCTGTAGATGGAACGATACAGTCGAAAATAAAAGAGCGAGCCTTCTGCAATTTGGCATGAATATATCTTATGGTCCTAGGCAGGTTAAGTTCGTAACTGGACAAAATCGGCTCAGGGGTAAAAAAGTTCCCCCTTGAAGAACTGAACCAACCTCTGAAAAATACACTTTTTTTCATGTTTTTTTTTGTATTTTTGTTAAATAAATGAAACATTTGTTATATTTACGGGATGGGAAGGTGCTCTCAACGTCCCTCACTGACCCCCATCATCCCCCCCCTAAAAAAAAAAAACAAACGCCCCTGACAATTTTTTTTTACATTTTGGAGGGTATAAAAGATTCGGCACAGCCGAATTTAACACTCTCACTTGTTTAAAATAGTTGTGTTTTTCGTGAAGTGTTAAATTCTTCGTTACCGAATCTTTTACACTCTCCAAAATGTAAAAACACTTTTTTGCACTTAAATAATACACACATTTACCAAATTTTACAGTACTATTGGTTTGTACTGAAACTTGCTTTTAATAGACAGATGGATGTACATTAGACTGGGTCGACCATAAAGGAGAAAAAAAAAGTTCCCATTGTGCGGGCTTAATTTTAAAGCTTACCTCGAAAAAGTTCCATAGCCAAAATATTAGATTTTTAGGTCGCGATTTGGTACCGCCGAAATCGTTTTTTGTTCATAGCTTTGTCAGTTGATGTCCGATCGTTTAAAAAAAAAAATTGTTAGAAAGTCCTCAGCGAGTACTAAAGTTGACTCATATCTGGTTTTAACCTCAGAGGTCATCTTCTTGTTAGTTTCTCATCTTTCTACCCACTTAAATGATTTTTATTTTTCCATTAAATTATAGCACTAAAAAATTCATGAAATTCTTCCCTTGGAAGTATCCAGTTAAATTTATTAACAAAAAAGTTACATTTGATTTAAGATTTTCATATACAATATAAAGAAAATTAGAAAAAACACTTGTTATTATGCCTTTAAACTATATTTAATTTTTTTAGTTTGTATTTAAATACATAAATCTTATATCTTTTTCTATGGAAATTTAAAATTGAATGTATCTTTTTTGTTTATTAATTTAAAAGTGTACTTCTAAGGGAAGAATTTTATGCATTTTTTAATGCTATAATTTAATGGAAAAATAAAAATCATTTAGGTGGGTAGAAAGCTGAGAAACTAACACTCATGACACGAAGATGAGCTCAGAGGTCAAAACCAGATATGGGTCAAATTTAGTACTCGCGGAGGACTTTCAAACAATTTTTTTTTTTAAAACGATCGGATATCAAATGACAAAGTTATGAACAAATAACGATTTCGGCGGTACCAAATCGCGACCTAAAACCCTTTTATTTTGGCTATGGAACTTTTTCGAGGTAAGCTTTAATATTAAGCCCGCACAATGGGAACTTTTTTTTCGACCCGGTCTAATGTACATTAGGGTGCTCCAAAAAATGAAGTTGTTAAATATTGGTCGTAACTCCCCCTGGAAATATGCATTTGGGTGTAAAAACATGTTTTGCAAAATTATAGGGTAATCGGATGTGGGTAAGGCGTGTCGCATCGGCCCTGAAATTTGAAAAACGGATTACAAGGGGAAAATATGACTTTTTTTCATTTTCTAAATTTTTTTGATAATTTGAGTAAAGCTTGAATTCAAATGGTCACTGAATTTTGATTAACGTTGTCTATCAAATAAGGTATTAAAAATTAAAATCGGTTCTTCCCCCGGCAACTAACGTGTGGCAGATCACTTGATCAAGGAATTCGAGCCCCATTTTTGAAATTTATTGAAATTATCTACTGTAAGAACATTTTTTAATACTTCAAGCTTCAATGTACTAAGATGATGAGTATTTATCATATTGTTCTTTGCTAACTTGTTTTAAATAAATGGTAAAGTGGTCTGAATTTTTAAGCACTGTTTTCAAATCTCCAATTTAAAACTTTTTTTTTTTTTGTTATAGAAATTTAAAAAAATCCACTATTGGAGTTTAAGGATTTGTTAAGCACATACAAAGGAATAAAAACCCCAAAAAATGTAGGCTTTGCTGTTTTCATTTGGCTATAACAGTGATGTAATTTCCGCGGATTTCGGGAAAGAAGTGATTTTTGTCACTTTTTTAGCTTTTATTAATTTTTTTTTTGGTTTTTTACAAACTTCATATGTTTCGGACCGAATTATATCAACACGAGATAGAATACTTCAAACTTAACTCAAAATATCAAAAAAATTTTGAAAATAAAAAAAGTCATATTTTCCCCTTGTAATCCGTTTTTCAAACTTCAGGGCCGATGCGGCATCCCCACATCCGATTACCCTATAATTTTTCAAAGCATATTTTTACACCCAAATCCATATTTCTAGGGGGAGTTACGGCCAATATTTAACAACTTCATTTTTTTGGAGCTATTTGGAATATTTTCCGAAAAATTACGAGCTTTTTGTAATTTTACAAGATTTTTACTAATAAAATTGTAAATTTACAACTTTTTTGGCGAAATAAGACTTGCAAGGATATCTCATAAATTTATTAGATTTTTTTTTGTAAAAATCTTTGGAAATTTGTAAAATTACAAGAAAAACTGTAAAATTACAAAGTAAAATGTAAATTTCGATCGAAAATTTTTTGTTAAAAAACAGGGAAAACTGTCAAATATTGGTAAAATGGGATAACGAAACTATTTTTAGTAATTTAACAAGGTCTTTTTTTGTGTGTAGGTTATAAAAGTTTCGGCACAGCAGAATCTATGTCTCTCTTATTTCCTAGTAAATATTATTTTTTCATTAACGCTTTAAAACTATGTGCAGATTATTTTTATTTTTCTTTAGAACAACAGCTAATTAAACAGTTGTCAACGCCATAAACTGCAATTGTTTTTCTTCTTAAGTTTTCTTTTTTAAATTTTAATGTTTTTTTCTTAATGACTTTTTTCTTAATAAAGGTCACTTTGGAACAGGGATGGAATAGTTGATACAAATGTACTTTTTTTGATACAATTTAATGTTGAAAAATACGTTGATACGCCCGCGACTCATTTGATACATTTTCAAAATTGAACGAATTTTAATTAATTTTTGTATTGAAATTTTTTTCTTGCATTAATTTTTTCCATATTTACTACAAATTGAAATATAGTTATTCGTGGGGAAACTCTTTTGAATTTAAAAGTGTTTTTTATGTTGATGTATGGTCTAATCAATATCAGCTGACTTTCGACAAAGGGTTTTGGTGGAAATCGAACCCACGACCTCCTGTTAGTTGGTAGGCTAGCACGCTACCAACTAACCTACAGGGGCCCCTTTTATGATTATGAATCTGGGTTGCCCAATCAAAAATCAAAATCAAAAAATAATAATCAGAGCCGTTTTTGAAAAAGTCGCGGTATGAAAAATTTATTTGAGACAAAAACTATTACTCGGGAAAACTGCAACAAAACTCAAATTAACATTTTGCAATTGCAATGTTTCTGTAGCCAAAAATTTAACTTTTAAATTCCGAGCTAAAAACTTCGCGTTTAAACAACCACGATTAAAACTTATATGTATATTTACTCCCTTTTTTAAATTTTGGTGACATCTTCATACAACTTTTTCAAATGTTCCTAATGACATGTCAGCAGTTCCCACCAGTATTGATGGCCACCAACAATTCGTTTAACTAACTGCTGACTTGTCCGTGGGGACATTTGGGAAAATTGAATTAAGATGTCAGCAATTTTATATGGCGAGAGTCATCAGTATGTCAGGCGTGATTTTTTTTTGCTTACTGGGAAACAAAACAGGTACTGACAAACAGCAGTATTGCAGCGGTGATTATATTTTGCCACCTGGGTCATAATAACTATTTTTTTGTTGTTTTAAATAAAATTAAATAAAATTATATAAAAAAAAGTACCTTGAGGGTCAAAAAAGTACAATTTAAAATCATTTTTGATACCAAAACAAAATTGCCATATTTCATCCCTGCTTTGGAACCATTAATCTTGCTGTAATACAAAACGCGTAATTTTTATACGCTACACTATGTGGTACCGGGTGTAATGAGTTGGTGCTGATGTTTGTAACTACCTGGAATATTGGTCCTACACCCACGCTCGAGTAGACCGATAAATTCAAAATCACTTTTTAAATAATAATACAGCTCGCTTTTATGAGCCGATTTGGCTGAAATTTTGGAAATTAACCTTCTTTTGGCCCAAGGCAGAAGACTATTAAAACTTAAAAATATCGGCCCATGTTTCGGCAAACGTCTCCTTTGGGTTTGGCGCAACCAGTTCTTCTTGTAGTGCCCATTCAAACTACCCTCCCGAAATTTTCGAAATATTTTAATATTCATTAAAATAGGAAATATTTGATTAAAATTTTGTTGGTAGTTTTTCAACGTGAACTTTAGTAGCTTTATCAAATCTGAATATAATTAGACCATTTTTGAACTTATTGTTAGTCCTATATAAAAATCTCGCCCGATATTCTGTTAAATCGGTCTAATAGCAACAAAAAAAGTCAAATCCACTTAAAATAGGTTTGTGCGTATTTTCTACACTAACTGAAGATCTATCTAAAGATATATTAAATTGGTCCATGTTTGGACTTCGAACCCATTTTCTGGAAAACACTGGTATAGGGTATCATATGGTCGGTCTTGACCGACTATAACTTTCTTACTGGTTTTAGTTGGTTTTTAATTTTTTTAATAATTTTTATTTAGTTGTTCATAACATACTTCATATTTTGGGGTTTTAAAAATAATTTTCAATGCTATAAATACCGTTAACTTAAGCTTGATTTTTATTACAAATTATATTAAAAATAAATTTAATTAAATTGCTGTTGGTTGCCACAACTGGTGCCAGTAGTATTGGCAACAGTTGATGCGGTTTTCATAAAATATTTTCAAAATTAAATAATTAAAATATATTTCTGTTGTCAATTATAAACTATCCACCAGTAATAAAATTTAAACATAATAATATTTTTACGCTGGGGGTGTAATTTTTTAACATGAAATTGGATGCATTGTTCGAATGAATATATGCAAACGACAAAATGAAATAAAAAATGTCTGCGAAGTTTGTACTCTTGGCCAAACCATTGAATCATGAAAATGGTTTGCTGTATAAATATTAGAGTTCGTTTGGTGACTATATCACTTCATCTGTTTATCGGATATCATCATTTTTTTAAAGGATTTAGGGGAGCTAAAAAGAATGCCGGTATTTTTTTGGAAAAATTTCCACTCCTTGGGGTGGTTCAAAGCATCTAAAAACGCGGATTTTTAGCTGATTTTTTTGCAGAGAAAAAACGGCTGAATATATTGCAAATCTGATTGCACCAGTCGATTCTACACCAAAAATTAAAATAATAGCAGTTTTTTGAACTCGTAAAAAAAGTTCCAATAACCCACAGCAGGGGGCGGAAAAATCGATTTTTTTAAAAAAAAATTTAAATTATTTTTTTAATCATGCACGATGAAGAGGCAGTTTTTGCTAAGAAATTTGGTATGAAAAGCACCTTTCTATCACAACCCATTAAAAAGTTATAAGGCTTCAAAGTTTTTTTTCTAATAGCAAAATTATAAAACACTAACCGAAATTTGAAAATTTTTTGGATGGGTCCGCGGCCTGGACACTCGTTTTCGATTTTCATCTCAATGCTGATTCCAAATCTGGTTTCCAAAATGTTCCGTAACGTCAGGTTTTTGAGATAATTGAGGTCAAAGTTCACAAAAAACGCATTTTTTGTGCATTATTGAGAGCATTTTTTTGTGATGTTTTTGGATGATATTCTGGGATTATAAAACTTGTTTTCGATTAACATTTCGATGCTGATTCTGAGTCTAGATTTCAAATTTTTCTATCACGTCATGTTTTCGAGAAAATTGAGGTCAAAGTTCTCAAAAAACGTGTTTTTGTCCATTTTTGAGAATTGATAACTTTTTAACGGGTTGTGATAGAACGGAAAATTTAGTATCATTTTGTCAAGCTGAAAATGCCCATTAATTGTGCATATTTAAAAAATTAATTTAAAAAGAAAATGGGAAAAACCTTATATTTCCGCCCTCTGTGGTGGGTTTTTGGAACTTTTTTTAAGAGTTTGAAAAATGATCATTGTATTATTTTTTTCTGTAGAATCGACTGATGAAATCGGATTTGCGATATATTCAGCCGTTTTAGCTCTGCTGAAAAATCAGCTCAAAATTCGCGTTTTCAAATGCGTTGAACCACCCCAAGGAGCGAATTTTTTTCCAAAAAAATACCGCCATTCTTTTTAGTTCCCCTAAATCCTTCAAAAAAATTATGATATCCGCAGATCAAATTTTCAAAATTAACTCTAATAAATATATGTTCTTGCCAAAGTAAACTTTTTCTCGAAAAAATATCGGTCGAGGTCCCCATTATGTTTATATATTATCTAGCAATGGAAGTATCCAACCTCTATGAACCGATTTGACTGAAAGTTAAAATATATGAGGAGTTCCGTCTAATACTTAAATTTTGAGGTAAAAAAGATGTGATTTTTGTTTTGATGGCACATCGATGAAAGTTGGCAGAAATATTAGAAGCTATTTAAGAATAAGAAATTCGTTCACGTCAATTAAATTGCGCAAGGGGGTCAAAAGTTATGGCGGTTTTAAGATTTAGCGGTTTTAAAAATCTTAAAAATATTTTAAATTTTTTTTTTTTCTACACATTTGTTGCATGCGTGATTAAAACATGCCAAGATATATCATTTCTTCTTAAATATATGATATAAATTTAACCTTTTAATGACCAAGCGATTTAAAAAAAAATATCTAACAAGGGAAGTCTCCCTGGTGTCACCCTCCGATCTTCATGAAATTTGGATATGTTGTTAAGAACGAAAATTAATTCGACACGTATTTTTTTTTAGCGGCCCAAGTTCATTTTTTAGAGGGGTCGACTTGTATGGGGGGAAATTGACCTTTTTCAGTTTGTCACGATTTAAGCCTATTTAAACAAAATTAATATAGGCATGTGTGGTATCACATTAAAGGTATTAAAAATACCTATCTCGTGATGTTAACAACGGGCCATATAAGTTAATATTTTTTGACTTATTAACAAAAATGTCATAAAATTTTAGTATTTTACTCAATATGACGAAAAGTTGTGCATGTTTGGACACGTTCTTAGCACACGTAGATAGGTTTTCCAAAGACCTTTCATTTGGTATGCAACATGACTAGGTTTCTTTGCATAGTATAGGAGATAAACGAAAAAAACTGAAAAATGGCCTTGTCTTCCCCCCTCCTTTTTACCCCCTAAATATGAATTTGGGCTGCTAAAAAAAAAGCTCTACAAAATAAAACCAATTCCATAAAGATCCGCGGGTGACACTAGGGAGACTTCCCTTGTAAGTACCTAAAATCGCGATTAATTCGCGGTAAAAGAAAAGTTTTACAATTTTTTATTACATATTTAGGCAATGGGCGTTGTATTACTGAAAAAATCACGGAATATCGTATCATTGTACCAATAGTAAAAAAATTATCGGTGATCCTTTTTTATAACAAGAAAATTTAATATGGTCCAAAAAATCTATAATCATCAAAATTTTTTAACCACCTCTGATTTTATGATGACACATCAAGTGTGCTTTCATTTGAAAAAAATTTCATCCGATTTCGTGTAAAGCCTTGGATGTGCCAGATCAAAACAGGTTTACATAAAATCATCGCGCTTTCCGCTCAGAATGGCTTAAAGTAAAAAGTCAAAAAGCAAATCAGTTCTACTCGTTAAGGCACGTCTTTTGGTGTATTAAAGTGAACATGATGCATTAATTGCTACTAAAAAAAATAGGAAACAGATTTGCAAATTTCGCACAATTTTCAAAAGTGCCATAAAATTTTTGCAATTTATTTTTTATAAACCCGCCAGTGATTTTTTTATGTAAACTCCAAAAAAAAAACTCGGTTTACGCAAGATTCCACCAAATTTCGAACGAAACCGCGAATGTTCCTCGCAAAGAACTAGTATTTTTAAAAAATTACTTTTTTTCTTTTGAACTTTGATCTGCTGAAACTCCTTAAATATTCGTGGCACATTAACCGGATTAATTCCAAAATGTTAAGAATTACAACAGCTACTAACTCTAGTTCAACTTTTTTCATTTTATAGAGGCGGCCGAAATCCCTGAACAAAAAACCTCGAAAATTTAAAAACTCTTAATTTTTGGTTTCAAAATTTAACCGTCTTATAACTTCTTACCAAGCAATGAAGCATCTATCAAAGCAACATTTAAATAATCTCTTATATGTACTGACTTTGTGTTATGCCAGAAAAGATTGAAATATAAGGAGAACTTAAAAAAAATGCGAAAGAAGGTAAAAACTATGGATTATTTTTAGCAATTTTTCAACTTTAACCCTCTGTAACTTTTACGGATAAAGTGGGGTAATCCTTAAACATTGCTCAGTGATGGTTCAAGGTCTTGTTTGCACAACTGCATTTGCAGTTTTTCTAAATTCCAAAAACTGCCGGTTTTTTTAAATATTTATTTCAGTTTTACTGAGTTGAAATTTAAAAAAGTTTTTTTGATATATAAAAAAAAAACCTGCCTTAGAAATTTCAAACACAACTGAATATATTATTATTTACAGTTACTTTTGGCATTCCACTTTGTTTAAACTTTTTTGGATTTAAATTTGTTTATTTTTTGTTCCCAAACTTTTAGATTTTCGTGTACACTGATTTTTTAAATCGAGGGATATGTGTATGTAAAAATATTTAAACCACATTTTGAACTTAAATAGTTTTGTTTTAAACAAAATAAATTTGATATTTTAAATTTAATTTAATTTAATTTGTCGTGTTTGTGCCTTAAATTTCTAAACTTGGCATATTCGATTTCAATATTGCCTTCAGCAACCTGTTGTTGTCCAGTCATTTAAATACTCAACAATTTTTTACATGGGGGAGAAGAATTCCATATAAAATATTTATTTTTTTTTTTAATTTTAAACTTTTGTCTTTACCATGACATTTTTGGTTTAGTTT
The DNA here is from genome assembly GCA_963921195.1 of Pegoplata infirma. Classification (NCBI taxonomy): domain Eukaryota; kingdom Metazoa; phylum Arthropoda; class Insecta; order Diptera; family Anthomyiidae; genus Pegoplata; species Pegoplata infirma. Next base: position 48,064,654 of record OY992537.1, on the reverse strand, counting down.
CTGTTGTATTATTGAATTCTTTGTTTGTGATTTTACATGTTAGTTGCTGTAAATAGAATTTTTTGATAAAAAAAAGTAGTAAGGTTACAATACTGTCTAACACAGACTTATGGATATATAAAAGTGGTCAAAAAAATAGTTGAAGAAATTTTTCTTTTTATTTTCAGAAATGTTATTCTAGCAGACGCCCTATGTTCATTATGAACTTTTATATAATTTAGTTAATAAACATCGGCCATTCCATGAGAGACCCCTGCAAAAAAAGTCATTACCACTTCTCAATGGAGTGCTTTAAAACTAAAACAAATGTAATGAAATACAACAAAAATAACAAAAAACACAAGACAAAAACACACAAACAGTTTTTTCTACTCCAGAATACATAGATATTCAGCACTTAACTCATTACCTATCGCGACACCTCCATACAAATGTAAGTAGATATTCAGTAGATAAGAACTACTCCGTGGAAGTAGTTGGAAGTTGTTTGAAAGCTCGGAGTACTTCTTATCTACTGAATATCTACGTACTTTTGTATGGGAGTGTCGCGGAAGGTAATGAGTTAAGTGCTGAATAACAACTTTTTATGGAGTAGAAAAAACTGTTTGTGTGTTTTTTTCTTGTGTTTTTTGTTATTTTTGTTGTATTTCATTACATTTGTTATAGTTTTAAAGCACTCCAAATAGAAGTACTCCGCACTTTTTTTGCTGGGACCACCCAAAAATGTCGGTTTTTTAAACGACGGTCTTTAGATTTTCCTAATATTTTGCAGAGAAATACTCTATGGGCACATATAAAGATTTCACTTTTGAGTTCGCCAAAATTCAAAAAACTCGCGATTTTATTCGATTTTTTAATTTATGAAAAACCAAAAAAATCAGTCAAATGTGTCTCAATTAAAAATTCCATATCTTTAGTAATTCTTAATGGATCTTAATGCTCAAAACCGTGTTTGGATAAGACTATTGTCTACTTTAAGAAAAAAATTACAAACAAATATTTTTGGTGAAATAAACTGCATTTTTCCGCTGTTGCATTTTTCAAATGCATTTTTCGCTGATTTGAGTATTATCCGATTTATTTTTTGTTAACATTTTTCGAAAATTTAGATTTTTTACTTTAAATTGGCATCCTCAAACTTCTGGGACGCGCCTTTTTCCTATGCTAATTATTTTTTTTAAGAAACTTCTTCCAAAATTTTCCTTATTAAAGAGAAAAAATTTCAAACATTCAGTTCTAAACTTTTTTTATTAGGTTGATGAGACATATCACAAAATCTTTTTTAAATTTCAACTCAGTGAAACTGAAATAAATGTTTAAAAAAACCGGCAGTTTTTTGAATTTAGAAAAACTGTAAATGCAGTTGTGTAAACAAGACCTTGAGCCATCACTGAGCAATGTTTAAGGATTACCCCACTTTATCCGTAAAAGTTACAGAGGGTTAAAGTTGAAAAATCGATAAAAAATGGCTTGAAATAATCCATAGTTTTTACCTTCTTTCGCTTTTTTTTTAAGTTCCCCAGCAAAACTTTGGTAATGGGTAGTGATTATATAACACATTACCAAGTAATGCATATAACTTATTTGTAGCATTATTTTATGATGTCTTACCAAACATTTGTTCCGCAACGTATTATTTTCAAGTGAAAAATAATGCATTACTAATAATTTGCTACGTAATGCATGATTATTGGAAAAAATTTATTTCATATTTATTATTTCTAAACATTAAATCATAGATGACTAATATTTGGTTACATTATGTATTATTTGAAAGTTTGAAATAATGCATTATTTATAATTGGATGCATAATGCATTACAATAACAATAAAAATAATTATTTTATAAAATAATGCATAAAAGAGATGGGCTCACGACAGGAAATTTCTAACGACACACACTCACGAGCATATTTTATCTACTTACACTCACTTACAATCAAGTGAGTAAATTTAATACAAAATTACTTTTTCACTACTCGTAACACCTTATATATTATCTTCTGGTATGCTATATTATTTCATTTCTCGTAACCTATAAAATATCATATATTTTACACCTTACTCGTATTCTTCGTTATAAATTTATGACTTATTTTATACCTTACTGGTATTCTTTGTGATAATGTGGATGCATTACTTTGAGTCTCATCGCCTATTAAAATCATCAATGCTGCAATATATAAAATAAGAGATCCTATACCTTATTTTATACCTTATTTGGTAATCTAAGTTTTGCTGGGTCTCCTTATATTTCAATCTTTTCCGGCATAACACAAAGTCAGTACATATAAGAGATTATTTTAGTGTTGGTTTGATAGATGCTTCATTGCATGGTTAGAAGTTATAAGACGGTAAAGTTTTGAAACCAAAAATTAAGAGTTTTTAAATTTTCGACGTTTTTTGATCAGGGATTTCGGCCCCCTCTATAAAATGAAAAAAGTTGAACTAGAGTTGGTAGCTGTTGTAATTCTTAAATTTTGGAACTTATCCCGTTAATGTGCCACGAATAGTTAAGAAGTTTCAGCAGATCAAATTTCGAATGAAAAAACTTGATTTTTTTAAAATACCACTTTTTCGCGAGGCACATTCGCAGTTTCATTCGAAATTTGATGGACTCTTGCGTAAACCGAGTTTTTTGTGAGTTTACATAAAAAAATCACTGGCGGGTTTTTAAAAAATAAATTGCAAAAATTTATGGCATTTTTGAAAATTGTGCGAAATTTGCAAATCTGTTTCCTATTTTTTTAGTAGCAATTAATGCATCATGTTCATTTTAATACACCAAAAGACGTGCCTTAACGAGTAGAAATGATTTGCTTTTTACTTTAAGCCATTCTGAGCGGAAAGCGCGATGATTTTATCTAAACCTGTTTTGATCTGGCACATACAAGGCTTTACACGAAATCGGATGAAATTTTTTTTAAATGAAAGCCCACTTGATGTGTCATTATAAAATCAGAGGCGGGTTAAAAAATTTTGATGATTATAGATTTTTTGGAACATATTAAATTTTCTTGTTATAAAAAAGAATCACCGATTTTTTTTTAAACTACTGCACGGTGGTCAATTCCGGCCAAAAATCATTTTATTTTTTTATTAAATCTTGATGAAATTTTGATGCTATATTATAGCTAATACTTCAAAACATACAACTTAAATCTTTTTTTGGGCCTTGTAACACTATATTATTGTCCATAGCGGTGCAAAGTGGAGTATTTTTTGCTTCTCATTTAACCTTTTTTTAAAATGTATATTTTAGTGTTCAATAAAAGTTGGCCATGCATTTTTCTTCACATTATTTTTGTAAGTTCGCTCATGGATTTTAAATTCCTATAGTAAATAATCATTCCATATGGTTTTTGCAGATTTTATGTGCGTTTTTGTCTTAAAGTGATGTGTATGAAAATTAGATAAAAATTTAAAAAAAAACTCTAAAAAAAATAAATTTTGAAAGACCATAAAAATCAATTAGAGGCTATTAGAGGTTAGCTATAAAAAGCAGCTTGTACTTTTAACTATTAAAAGTAAGTATTTTAAATTTCAGTCCCTACTTTTACCGATTCTTTAAACCAGAGCATTTTCAGTGGACTCATTTTTTACAAATGGTGGACTTTTTAAAACCTACAAACTCCACCAAAATAGGGAATGTGAAGAGATGCTAACTTAAAACTCATAGATTTGAGTTAAAAAATCTTAAAAAAAGACGAAATAAAAAAAAAATGCGGTTTAAGGGGGGTTGGAACTAAAAAACTGCCTTAATGTTAGCAATTTTTAAACAACTAAAAAAAATAAATACGTAATATTAATAAATTCGGTTTTTTCATTTGAAAGAAAGAACATTTTAGTATTTTTAAAAATTTCATAACACAAAATTTGGTCAACTAGAATTTTCAGGTGTCGTGTGTTGTTTTTTTTTAAAGGGAAAAATTGGCTGCATTTTTACAGCAAAAACTACTAAACCGATTTTGATGATTTTTTTTTTTGATTTGTAGATAATTAAATTTTCAAGCACTTAACATGGCCACTTTTTTGGAAAAAATTGATTTTTGTTAAAGATATGCTAACGTAAACTTAAAAAATAGAAAAATTTCAATTTCTTCTTTCATTCAAATATTAATTAGGTCAAATTTTAAAAAAATTGTCACGATAAGTATTAAAAAATTAAATAATCTACAAATCAAAAAAAAATGTCATCAAAATCGGTTCAGTAGTTTCTGCTGTACAACTGCGGCCATTTTGTTTTTTAAAAAATAGCATCCCACAATTACCTGGAAACCCTGGCAATTCTTTGTCTTTTAAACTTTTAAAAATATTACGATTGTTTATATTTCAAATAAAAAAACAGAATTAAAAAGTATTGAGTATCTATTTTTTTTTTAAATTGCTAACACTAAAGCTGTTTCTTTTAGTTCCAACCCCACCTTAATTAGTTTGATATATTTGACACGTCCATGCTTAGTTGGCCAACCACTATATTTGTATGTCCAACGTTTTGAAAAGAGATCAGATATATTGTTCTTAATTCGGATATAAAATTTTTGCTGGATATAAATGTCTGCATATAGCAGACATGTTTGGTACATTTGGGACGTCCATGGTTATTTGGCCAACCCCTGTATTTGTAGGTCCAAAATTTGGGCAAGGTATCAGATATGTTATTCTTAATTTGAATTTTAAATTTCAGCTATTTACATGCAAAAATAAGGAAGTTATTGATTTTTGGCCGGAATTGACCACCGTGTACTGGTACAATGATACGATTTTCCGTGATTTTTTCAGTAATACCAACACGCATTACCTAAATATGTTATAAGAAATTGTGAAACTTTTCTTTTGCCGCGAATTAATCGCGATTTTAGGTACTTAGATATTTTTTTTTAAATCGTTTGGTCATTAAAGGGTTAAATTTATATCATATATTTTAGAAGAAATGATATATCCTGGCATGTTTTAATAACGCATGCAACAAATGTGTAGAAAAAAAATCTTTAAAATATTTTTAAGATTTTTAAAACCGCTAAATCTTAAAACCGTCATTACTTTTGACCCCCTTGAGCGATTTAATTGGCGCTAACTAATTTCTTATTCTTAAGTAGCTTCTAATATTTATGCCAACTTTCATCGATGTGCCATCAAAACAAAAATCACATCTTGTTTTCCTCAAAATTTAAGTCTTAGACGGAACTCCTCATATTTATTCAATAGTTTTATTTATTTTAATATTATTTTAATTATTTAAAAAAAAAAATTGAAAGGCATATTGATGACACTCTTTGATGACATGAAATGTGTCATCACTTGTTTTTTCAATTTCGATGACATGTTTCATCATATTGAAGAAAAGCTTCATCAATATGAAGAAATTTGTCACCTAAATTGATTACAGCAAGTGATGAAACCGTATCATCTATATGATGAAGCATTTTTCTTTGAGTGTAGAAAAAAAAATTTCAAACTTTTCTTGTAATTTAATAATTTTTTTTTTTTTTTGAGTGTAGTAAAAGTTTCAGACACTGAGACAATTTAATATTGAAAAAGGCTCAGATTCTGAGACATTTTTCATATAGAAAAATTCTAAAATTCTGATATATTTTTTGGCAAAAAAAATTGATAAAAAAAATTTTTGATGAAGAAAAATATTTTTGATGAAAAAATACATTTGATGAAAAAAAATTATTACAAAAAAAGTTGATGAAAAAAATTTGTTGAAATAAAAAATAAAAAAATTATGACTAAAAATAACAATATTTATTGGTAAAAAAACATATACAATAAGTTTAGAAGAAAAAAGAAAATTTAAGAAAAAAATGAAAAGAAAAGAAAAATATTATGAAAAAACATGTCTATGAAAAAAACAATTTTGAAAAAAAAATTGATGAAAAATAAAATTGGTGAAAAAAATGCTGAAATAAAAATGTTTTTGTTGAAAAATAAAATGACGCGTTTTATTGCCCGGCCTGTCAAAAAAGTTTTTATTCACCAGCAGGTGAATTATTATGCAAATTACAAATCGAAGTTACAAACCTTTTTGGTTTTAAGAAAATGAAAACAGTAATTCTTATTTTCCTTTTTTCAATCGGTATCTTATATAGCCAAACTAAGGTGGCGTCCTGCAACAGTTTTAAAATTAGACACCAGCCTACAAATATTATCATATTAAAAATGTTTGTTTAAAAAAAAAAAATCAACATAAATAAAATGTTTGTTTAAATTGAACTTTAAAAGGGGAAATCTAACATAAAGATCTCCATTTAATTGCACATTGCTATTTTTTTAGTTATTCTATATTTTTGTTAAACATTTTTGCTTTTCATTTTTATAAATCTACTTGTCAACATCTAGAACTGACATTTGAACAGCAGCAGCAATAGCACTATCAACATCATCCATTTTTGTGTTACTTTGTTTTACTTAATGTGAAGGGATTGTTTGCTGTTACCAAAATGTCATGATATATTTTACAAAAAACTGACACACAAAAAATAAAAATAATAAAACAAAAAAAAAAGAACCAAATAGCTGGAAATATCACAATAAAATATAAACTGATATCTAACAAGGGAAGTATCTCAACCCTTATGAACCGATTTGCCTGAAACTTAAAATATATATAAATGAGACTATTTTATTTTTCGCCAATTTCTTACCCATTTTTTGAACCCCTAAATCCCCGATATGGCCGATAAGCCGAGACACCGAAACCTTAAAATGGTCTCATTTATATATATTTTAAGTTTCAGGCAAATCGGTTCATAAAAGTTGAGATACTTCCCTTGTAAGTAGTAAATCATGCGACTGTACCGAGCCCTTTAATACCCTACTACTCTCAGAAAAAAAAATATATAAAAAAGGGGTAATGAACTAAATTTATAGAAAATTAAAAATGATTAAGTGGCAGAGGGTATAGTTTGTAACTCATTGAAATATCGGTATGGGAGTTAGGCATTGCACTCGAGTGTTATGGGATCTGCGGTTTAAATGATATGTGCGAAAATGTTAGAAAAGCTCGAACATATAATTCGGCTGCTGGTGGATATATGTGAACTGAATACGTTTCTTAAAATATAGAAACATATTTTTTAACAGAAATATTTTTTTCTCGGAATTTTTGTTTTCAAAACATTTTTTTCGAAAATTTTTTTTGGGAATTTTTTTTTTCAAAGTAAACTGGTTTACCATGTTTTTTAACAATTTTTTTTTTGGAAGTGGAAATATTTTTTTTTAATAACACAGCCCCACAGAAGAAAGGTTCTAACCCAGAAACTGACCTTCTGAATTCGATTCCGTCATCTGAATTTAATATTATCGGTGACATAATCCCACGGACATAATCCCCATTTCCGTTATGGGGATTATGACCAAATTCATTTCGGTCATAGTCCCCATAATGATAATGGGAACTATGACCGAAAATAATTTGGACATAATCCCAATAAAAAACGGACATAATTCCCACATTTATGGGGATAATGACCACATAACAAATGGCCATAATCCCCATTACAGGGATTATGTCCACTATACTAGTTGGTCATAATCCCAAAAATTGTATTTTTTTTTTGTCTTAAAAGTTTTTCTGCGTAGACGGCTTTTGGCTGGGCATAGGGATTACAAAATCCATGCATTAAACCCACCCTCTCCGCAAAAAACGGGGATTATGACCGAAATTTCTTTGGACTTAGTCCCCATAATATGAATGGGAGTTATGACCGAATAATTTTCGGTCGTAATCCCAACAAGAAACGGACATAATCCCCATTGAGACTATGACCGTTTTAGAAACGGTCATAGTCCCCACAACTATTATGGGGGTTATGTCCGTGATGAATTCGGTCATAATCCCCATTTCCGTTATGGGGGTAATGTCCGTGGGGGTTATGTCCTGTCACCAATATTATCGTTGGGTTTTCCTGAAACTTCGCAGAGATTTTTATACACTCTACCACAATGTGGAGGGTAAAAAAATATATGTAACCCTTTTGCATAAAAAAAACGTGTAAATATAGGGATATTAACATACTTTCAAACGTGCTAAGTATAAAAAATTCTTCCATATTCTACAATGGAGATAATCATTTTTATAAGAAATACAAATATTCTGTATGTAGTTTTTTTTTATAAGGTATAAAACCCTTAATTTTCAGTATACATGTTTTTGCAATTTACAAATTCCGTTCATTTATTTTCTTTGTTTTTTTTTATACATTTTATTTAAGGATATTATTTTATATTTGAAAACATAAAAACATAAATACACTTCATTTAATATGTACAAAAGGGTTAAAAAATGTTCAATGCGTCCAAATTCACAGCTTATTTTATTAAAGTTTAGTGTTTTTGTTTTCGGGTTTCTTTAGCTCTTTTCTTCGTTTTTTTTTTTTTTTGTTTTTGAATTTCTTGAAAGATTTAAATCTTGATTTAAATTTAAATTATGTTTATTTAATGTTTATAACGCTTTAAGGAAAATGTATTTCTTTGTAAGTGAGTGTTTTAATTTCGTTCTTAAAGAAAGTATTTCAAGGACATTTTGATAGCCAAAAGGATATTGTCTGTACAAAATATAGACACTTAATATTTTAAGAAAACGAAATTAAATAACACTAGTGTACAAATTCAAAACATTTTTGCGATCCATATTTTAGATTTATTTATATGTAACATCTAGCACTGAATCCGATAATGAAGACCAAAGAAGTAGAACGGTTTTGGAGATATTGCTTACTTTTTAAATTTTTAACTTTTTGAAAAAATAGTTTTACTTTGTTTGTTTTCTTTTTGTAACTGAAGCTTTATTTATTTCGGTTTGAGTCCATATTAATTATTTCTGAGAAATAATTATTTTTGTTGTACAATGAGAAAATCTGAAAAAATTAATTGACAACACAGGCTAAGTGGAGATGTCGACAGCTTTCGGAAGAAGCTACCCTTCCTTCGTCAGCACTCTTCGATTGTCACTGGTGGTGTGTAAGATTAAAATCAGTTATTTAAACGTACATTAAGGTGAAAAAGATGACGAGAATTATATCATATTTCATTACCCATATGTTACGTTTAGCACGAACTTAATAAATCTATTTTTAACTTTTTTCTAACACAGTTGTAATTTCTTACACTGTAGTAGATTTTCTCAGAGTTGCAACCCTTAGTAGGACTTTTCAAGTCTTGAAAAATGTCCGTTAGGTTTGAATTTATATTTCATATTTCTAATTCTTAAAAAAATTACTAATTGCATGGTACCTTATGAGTTAAGTATTAATTCTGTCTTATTTATTGTTGGACTTTATATTTTATAACTGATCGTAACATATGGGTAATGAAATATGATATAATTCTCGTCATCTTTTTCACCTTAATGTACGTTTAAATAGCTGATTTTAATCTTACACACCTACAGTAACAATCGAAGAGTGCTGACGAAGGAAGGGTGGCTTCTTCCGAAAGCTGACGACATCTCCAGTAAGCCTGTGTTGTCAATTAATTTTTTCAGATTTTCTCATTGTACAACAAAAATAATTATTTCTCAGAAATAATTAATATGGACTCAAACCGAAATATATAAAGCTTCAGTTATAAAATATAAAGTCCAACAATAAATAAGACAGAATTAATACTCAACTCATAAGGTACCATGCAATTTTTTTTTTTGTTTTAATTAAATTCTACTTACCCGAGTTAAAATAATTCAATAGGATCTTATATACTTTTATATAGTGATATTATTTCATATATGATCATTAGGGTGGAGCAATTTTTAGAGCGAAAGAAAACAGAAACGAAAATTTACTTTTTTTAATTTACCCAAAAAGCACTTTTCCAGTAACATTTGACTATTAACTAATATTTTTAGTAAAAAAAAAATTTGTGGTTCACTTGTGGTTCATTTTTGTTACCACAGATGGGTATTGCATAGGGGAGCTATTTGCCATCGGAAACTCATTTCGGTCAAATTTGAGTTTGCATATTTTGAATATAGGTTCACGATATGTTATTGATCAGTTATCGATTCTGAGACATTCTAGCGATGTCCGCCCGTCCATCTGTTTGAATGTCCGTTTGTAGTAGACACGATACAGTCCACAATAAAAGAACTTTTCTTCCTAAGTTTGGCACAAATATGTCTAATGGTTTTATGCAGGTTGAGTTCGGAATTGGGAAAAATCGGACCAAGGGGAAATAATTTCCCCCTTGAAGAACTAAACCAACCTCAAAAAACGGCATATTTTTGCAGGGTTTTTTGCAATTTTGCTAAGCAAATGCAACATTTTTATGTAATAGGAAAAAGTAAAAAAACGTTCGACCCGCCCCCTTTTGTGGGCGTGGATATAAAAATTGTATTTTTTTATTATGTTTTATTGGATTAATTAATTTCAAGAGTCATCTACCTTTCGGTAGCTGTCATCAAATGGATGACAGCTCACCCCCATGACAGCTCACCCCCACGCAAAAAAATACGACCGTGGAAATTTTTTTAATTTTAAATAAATTTTGGAGGGTATAAAAGATTCGGCACAGCAGAATATAAAACTCTCACGTGTTTGTTTTAATATCGACCCTAAAGGGAAACTTTTCCGAAAAGTTGCTTTTTTGACTTGAAAATCGGAAAGCTCCGAACAAAGTGAAAAACAATTTTTTTTTTTTTAATTATTTGTTTTTAGCTAAAAATATTTATTAATATTTGAATTTTACTGGAAAAGTGTTTTGAGGATAAACAGTTTTTTTCGTTAAATTACTAGAAAAAGTCTCATAATCCCATTTTACCAATATTTGACAGATTTCCTTGTTTTTTTAACAAACAAATTTTGATCGAAATTTAGTTTTTTTTAATTTTACATTTTTTTTTGTAATTTTACAAATTTTTAAGATAATTAAAAAAAAAAATCTTGTAAATTCACGAGCACTTACAAGGAAATTTTATTGCACCAAAAAAGTTGTAAATTCACAAACTTATTGGCAAAAAGCTTGTAAAATTACAAAAAAACTAATTTTTACCAAGAATTCTCGTAAAATAGGAGGTAGAATAATCTATACCATTTACAATTGTATTTCAGAAGTTATCAATTGTATTTCAGAAATTATCAATTGTATTTCAAAAGGTATCAATTGTATTTCAGAACTTATCAAATGTATTTCAGAAATTATCAATTGCATTTCAGAAAATATCAATTGCATTTCAAAAACTATCAATTGTATTTCAGAATTATCAATTGTATTGCAGAAATTATCAATTTTATTTCAGAAATTATCAAATTTGTTTCAGAAAATATCAATTGTATTTGAGGAACAATCAATTTTATATCAGAAAACAAGGTGACACATTCCTTGTGTGTGGTCATTTGTTAGCAAAGTATTAAAAAATCTTGCCAACAGAAGTAAAACATTGTTCGTAAAATTAATTCATGCATATTTTGTGTGTTGTATTCTTTATTTAATGTTTCGCGTATTCCCAGAACGAAATGTCAAACGCACTTCAACAGTTTCTTGTTTTTCATTTTCATTTTTATTTTCTGTTTTTCACTTATGATGAGTGTTAAAAGACAACTGGAAGAAAAGTTTTTTTTGAGTGATTAATGTGTTATTCACTTCAGACAAAGAATTAAAAAAAATAACAAAGATGTCTTCATATTTAATGTGTCACAACAATGCAGGATTGTCACATCTTAGATACCAAAGAAAAATTCCTGAAAAACGGTTGTAAAGAAAACAAGGAAAAGCAATAAATTCGTTTGTGCCGAATATTTTAAACACTCCTAAAAGTAAAAAATGTTAGGGACGTTTTTTTTTTGGAAGAGACTTTTGACGGCAGGTGTTTTGGTCCCCACCTTAGGGGACACTTACGCTCGTGGCAAGTGTTGGCAAATTGATTTATAATGATTTTTGCACCCAAGAAATACAATTTTGTTATTTTTTAACCTAACCTATACCTAATTTATTTTTTTAACCTCTGTTGTCCATCAGGACTTTAAAATATTTTATATAAAAATATTTCAAAAGTATAAAACAACCTAAAAAAGATGTCGGAGGATGGTTGAGTTTCTCAATTTTTCTCCATCTCCGATTTTAACCAAGAGATATTCGCGACCAACTTCGACAGCGTAGTATTTTTGAAGTTCGGACTACATTGTGCATTCCACAGTTCGACCAAGTATAAATAAAATTTGGGGCATTCCATGTCAAATCGGACACTTTGAATAATTTTTTTTTTTAGATTTTCCCAAATTGTTTACAGTTTTTAGTACCCTTCAAAAACTCCTTCGTGATAAATATTCTGATTTTGTTGATGACCCTTTTAAAAGATATCGAATTTTTAAAAATTGGTAGTTTGTTTCTTTACTCAAACTTTTTTTACTCACAACTTCTTCAATATTGGTCCAAATTACAATTTTTTTTTCAAAATTTTTGGTTTTTGAAGTACTTTTTAAAAAAAATCCAAAAAAATTAGTTAAAGTGCTCTAGTATGCGATTTTTAGGTTTTAAAATTAAAATCTCATTTTTGAAATCAGAAATTTTTTTGTGTAAAATTTCTTTCGATTCTACAAATTTTTTGTCCAGTAGGATCATGGGATAACAATTATTGCTATTTTTTAAAATTTGTTGAAAAAATTTTATTGCAATTTTCCAATTATAAAATCATTTCTACTGCTCCAATGGTGCGTCATAGAGGGATATTTTCAAAACCGACCCCCATTAATTTTTACATCTAAACATTACTTCGGAACAAACTAATACCCTATCTCCAATTTCTAAGGGGCTCCCACACAAAATGACATTTTTTAAAATTTGCTCCAACCACTCTAACCCTGGTAATGGGTAGTGATTATATAATACATTACCAGGTAATGTATATAACTTATTTGTAGCATTATTTTATGATGTCTTACCAAACATTTTTCCACAACGTATTATTTTCAAGTGAAAAATAATGCATTACTAATAATTTGCTACGTAATGCATGATTATTGGAAAAAATGTATTTCATATTTATTATTTCTAAACATTAAATCATGGGTGACTTATATTTGGTTACATTATGTATTATTTGAAAGTTTGAAATAATGCATTATTTATAATTGGATGCATAATGCATTACAATAACATAAAAAATAATTATTTTATAAAAAAATGCATAAGTTTAAACTAGAGATGGGCTCACGACAGGAAATTTCTAACGACACACACTCACGAGCATATTTTATCTACTTACACTCACTTACAATCACGTGAGTAAATTTATTACAAAATTACTTTTTCACTACTCGTAATACCTTATATATTATCTTCTGGTATGCTATATTATTTCATTTCTCGTAACCTATAAAATATCATATATTTTACACCTTACTTGTATTCTTCGTTATACATTTATGACTTATTTTATACCTTACTGGTATTCTTTGTGATAATGTGGATGCATTACTTTGAGTCTCATCGCCTGTTAAAATCATCAATGCTGCAATGTATAAAATAAGAGATCCTATACCTTATTTTATACCTTATTTGGTAATCTAAGTTTTGCTGGGAATAACTCGAAAACAGGATGAGCTAGGATTTTCGTGTTGTCAATTTAAAAATCAAAATAAAGAGGAGTGAAATGCCGTTAGTCGACCACTAACACGAAGTGGAGCGTATAAAAATCAGTAAAATTCAGAGAAACTAAAGAAAAATTAAGAAAACCTCAGTAAATTTCTGAAAAATTTATAAAAAGGTGAAAAAATTCAGAAAAACTTAATAAAAATTACGAAATATAAGTAAAAAGGTGTAGAAAAATTCAGAAAAATAAACAACAGATAAATTAAAAATGCCTGCGAATTTTGTACTCTTGCCCAAAACATTAAATCATCCCAGCAAAACTTAGATTACCAAATAAGGTATAAAATAAGGTATAGGATCTCTTATTTTATACATTGCAGCATTGATGATTTTAACAGGCGATGAGACTCAAAGTAATGCATCCACATTATCACAAAGAATACCAGTAAGGTATAAAATAAGTCATAAATTTATAACGAAGAATACGAGTAAGGTGTAAAATATATGATATTTTATAGGTTACGAGAAATGAAAGAATATAGCATACCAGAAGATAATATATAAGGTGTTACGAGTAGTGAAAAAGTAATTTGTATTAAATTTACTCACGTGATTGTAAGTGAGTGTAAGTAGATAAAATATGCTCGTGAGTGTGTGTCGTTAGAAATTTCCTGTCGTGAGCCCATCTCTAGTTTAAACTTATGCATTTTTTTATAAAATAATTATTTTTTATGTTATTGTAATGCATTATGCATCCAATTATAAATAATGCATTATTTCAAACTTTCAAATAATACATAATGTAACCAAATATAAGTCATCCATGATTTAATGTTTAGAAATAATAAATATGAAATACATTTTTTTCAATAATCATGCATTACGTAGCAAATTATTAGTAATGCATTATTTTTCACTTTAAAATAATACGTTGTGGAACAAATGTTTGGTAAGACATCCTAAAATAAGCTACAAATAAGGTATATACATTACCTGGTAGTGTGTTATATAATCACTACCCATTACCAAAGTTTTGCTGGGATGATAATGTTTTGCGGAAGATTTGGGTGTACTTGCCAAAGCAAAGTTTTTTTTTTTTTTTAAATAATGTTATATTACTTTGCTATTCCATGCAAAACGAATTGAAATACCAAATTTCTTGCACATTATTATAAGACATTTTTTATATGATTCTGAGACATTTTTTTGTGTGGTAAAATTCTCAGATTCTGAGACAGTCTATATATTTAAAAGTGCCTGCGAATTTAGTACTCTTGTCCACAACATTAAATCATAATAATGTTTTGCAGAAGATTTGGGTGTACTTGCCAAAGCAAAGTTTTTTTAGAAAAAATAATGTTATATTACTTTGCTATTCCATGCAAAACGAATTGAGACATCAGTCGAGGACCCCATTAAAAAACCAAAAGAGCTGTACATTTCGTAAGTGAGTACAAAAAAAGTGCAAAAAAGTGTTTTTACATTTTGGAGAGTATAAAAGATTCGCCACCAAAGAATATACCACTCTCCCTTGTTTTATGTACATTTGATAAACAAATGGAAAATTTTTATGCGAAAAGCTTAGACTTGGTAAAAAATTAGCTTTGGTAAAAAAAAATATTTTTTTTCACGAAAAACAAAATTATGTTAAAAAAAATTTAATGAACCCAAAATTTTTGGTGAAAAAAATTTTGATGAAAAAAAGTTTTTGATGAATTTTTTTGTTGAAAAATTTTTTGATGTAAAAAAAATTAATGAAAAAAAAATATGAAAAAATTTTTTTTTGGTGAGAAAAAAATTGATATTAAAAAATTTTATAAAAAAAAATTGACGAAAAAATATAATAAATAAAAAAAATTTATAAAAAAAAAATTTGATGAAAAAAATATTTGATAAAAAAAATTAATGAAAAAAAAAATTGATGGAAAAAAAAATTTGATCAAAAAACAAACAAGTTTATAAAAAAAAAACAATATATGAAAAAAAAAAAATAATGAAAAAAAAAAAAAAATTGATAAAAAAAAAATAAATTTGATGAAAAAAAAAAATTTGATACAAAAAAAAATTTTGATAAAAAAAAAATTTTTGATAAAAAAAAAAGTATGATGATTTAAAAAAGTTTGATGAAAAACAAAGATTTTATGCAAACAAAAAAAATCCCAGCAAAACTTTGGTAATGGGTAGTGATTATATAACACAGTACCACGTAATGTATATACCTTATTTGTAGCATTATTTTAGGATGTCTTACCAAACATTTGTTCCACAACGTATTATTTTCAAGTGAAAAATAATGCATTACTAATAATTTGCTACGTAATGCATGATTATTGGAAAAAATTTATTTCATATTTATTATTTCTAAACATTAAATCATGGATGACTTATATTTGGTTGCATTATGTATTATTTGAAAGTTTGAAATAATGCATTTTTTATAATTGGATGCATAATGCATTACAATAACATAAAAAATAATTATTTTATAATAAAATGCATAAGTTTAAACTAGAGATGGGCTCACGACAGGAAATTTCTAACTACACACACTCACAAGCATATTTTATCTACTTACACTCACTTACAATCACGTGAGTAAATTTAATACAAAATTACTTTTTCACTACCCGTAACACCTTATATATTATCTTCTGGTATGCTATATTATTTCATTTCTCGTAACCTATAAAATATCATATATTTTACACCTTACTCGTATTCTTCGTTATAAATTTATGACTTATTTTATACCTTACTGGTATTCTTTGTGATAATGTGGATGCATTACTTTGAGTCTCATCGCCTGTTAAAATCATCAATGCTGCAATGTATAAAATAAGAGATCCTATACCTTATTTTATACCTTATTTGGTAATCTAAGTTTTGCTGGGATTGATGAAAAAAAAAAAATTGATGAAAAAAAAAATTTTATGGAAAAAAAATGGTGGAAAAAAAATTGATGAAAAAAAAAAATTATTGAAAAAAAAAAAATTTGATGAAAAAAAAAAATTTATGAAAAAAACACTTTTTTTTGTTGAAAAATAATTATGTTACTTTTTATTCACCAGCTGGTGAAAAACAGTTTTATTCACCACGAGGTGAATTATTATCCCAGTTACAAACCCAAGTTATTAAAATTTTTGGTTTTAAGAAAATGAAAATATGTAGTAATTCTTGTTTTCTTTTTCGTTAATTGTTAGCTTATATAGTCAAACTGAGGTGGCGTCCTGCAACTTTTTTAAAATTAGACACCAGCCTAAAAACATTATCATGTTAAAAAAAAAAAAATTTAAAGGGGGAAATTGTGAACGGTAAAAGTCAATCTTATACCCACTTTACACTATTATACTTTTCCATTATTCAAGAGTAATTTCACCATGTTAGAAAAATATTTTATAAAATTTTTTTGCCGGAAATGGTTCACTTATTAGATACGACCAGGTTTCAAGCAAAAAAGAATACAAAAATCTTTTAGAAAGTGGTAAATTTCGATGTGTATAATGGAAAAGTGTGATAGTGTAAAATAGGTATTAGTTGTTCTTCAGTTTGTACTACAAAAAAAAATTAAATAAAGAAAAAAATATTTTTACACGACTAAAGGTTTTTTTTTTTAATTTCCAGCGGGACGGGTTAAATTGCACAAATTGGCTAAAAATTTGAATATACAGTTTTTAGAAGAAAGGCGACCATAATTTTCGTAGCAATCGGCATTCGAAACAAGTAGAAAAATTAAATTCGACTAGGTCGAATCTATGAATACCCTCCACAATGTTATCTAATAGTAATTTTCTAAAAACAATTTAAAAAAATTGCACTACAAATTTTTTATTAGAAATATGTTTATTACTTTGATTCAAAATTTCTTTTAATCAATCAAATTTTTTTGAGTGTAAAATTTTTTTGAGTCTGCCATTTCATTAAAAAAAAAATAATAATGTGTACATTTTTTTTGAGTGTAACATTTTTTTGAGTGTAAATATTTTTTTAGTGTACAATTTCTTTGAGTAACAAATTACTTTGTAAAATATTTTTGTTGTTTTATACCTACATATGTATATGTAATACAAAAAAAAAACTATTTCACATATTTTCCACTTTTTATATTACTATCCTCTTCTTTAAAAACCAAAAACAAATTAACATTCAATCATACACATACTTTATTTGATTTTTTCCCGTTACATACAGTTACACTAACAATAACAAAACAATAACAAATATTTACTTGTCTAACAACTAAACTGCACCCCACGACAAGAAAACAAACAACAACAAGTTTTACAAATCTGGTATTTCACCATGCCCTTAAAACTTGTTTAACGAGTTTTCAACAGTTTAAGGTGAAACAAATCTGAAATTCAGTGCTTTGCTTATAACTTTTGAACCACTGAACCGATTTTGCTGAAATTCAAAACCAAACAGCCTTGGGGAACGACAAATATATATGCTGAGCTTCAGCCCCTTCAGAATTGTCTTTCGAAAGTTATAGTGGTTTTAATCTTGTAAATTCGAAAAATACCCTTGCCGAAATTTACTATTTTGCTCATAACTTTTGAACCACTGGACCGATTTCACTGGATGGCAATACCAACCTGACCCGGTAAATGAAAGTTATAGTGGTTTTAATCTTGTAAATTCGAAAAATACCCTTGCCGAAATTTACTATTTTGCTCATAACTTTTGAACCACTGGACCGATTTCACTGGATGGCAATACCAACCTGACCCGGTAAATGAAAAACATATATGTCAAACTTCAGGAGCCTCCGTAAAGTCTTTCAAAAGTTAGCGTGTTTTCAACGGACAGACAGACAGACAGACGGACGGACGGACGGACGGACGGACATCGCTAGATCGACTTAAAATCGATCAAGGATCATGAATATATATACTTTATGGGGTCCTAGACCAATATTTCGATGTGTTACAAACGGAATGACAAACTTATATATACCCTCTATCACTAGAGTGGAGGGTATAAAAAGTAATTTTTTGTGAATATACAAAAAATTCGAACAGGGGCGAATAACGCATTTTTTTTTTGCCCTTTCTGGGCACATGTAGCACGTTAAAGATGTCACAGATCGGAATAAAAAATATCCAATGAAAACACACAAAAAATCATAAAAAAGTCATAAAAATCAGAGAAGGATAGAAAAATTCAGAAAATTATTAAAAAAAAATTTAAAATAAAAAGCGTGGAGGGTGAACATCAATGTTAGTTGTTCTACTTTATATTGTACTACAAAATATGGAATTAACAAAAAATTCTCTTTCGGAATATGTTATAAATGTTTACAAAATATGTTTGTAGCTTCTTAACAGAATAATAAAAAAAAATTAAGAATGCTATAGAAAACTTATTTTTAAAAAGAAGAACTTTAAAAAATACATATGTTTCTTACAAACTTTTTTCCAGAATTCTATTGATATTGCATTGGGTTCTTGTATGTCTGGCATGTATGTTATTTTTCATTACCTACATAGCTATGCAAGTGAAAAGATGGGGCACTTATAATTGAAACAAAAAATATCTAATAAAATATTTTTAAAAATTTAAAAGTATTGACCTGGCACTCTACTTACCATCAGAGATACAGAGATATACGACAAACTTTAAAAAAGTAGTAAACAAAAACCGTAGGGTATTGTTTACGAAATTGTATCACAAATCGAAATTTGAGCGAGATGGATGATATTAGTTACACAGTGAGAATGCAGATTGTTTTGTGTCCCTCATTTTTAAACGTTCGAACTTTAGTGTGCTATTACTAGATTTTGGCAATTATTCCTGGCGATGCCAGGTCTACAAAACAATCGATACTATCACTCATTTACTTGTATAGTGTAATAACTCAAAATGTTTGATTTTACAGAAAACCTGCTTAAAGTTTACAATTGAAACTTGTTTTACGTTGCAAAAGGCCCGTGAGTAGAAAATGTTATAATGGCGTGTTCTCTTCTCAAACGGTGAGTTTAAAAGATATTAATACAAATTTTTGAAACAATATAAAGCAGGATATAACAAATACTTCTGTATTGTTTACCGAAAAACGACATATTTTGAGTTATGACACTATACAAGTAAATGAGCGATATCTCTATACCTCTGCTTACCATCTTCTGAAGTACAAAATAATATTTGTGGCAAAATTTTTCATGAGTTTGTAAATTTTTATTTTATATTTTTGTATCTCTTATCGTAGCTCTAGATGAAGTAATAATTTCATTTGGTTTTCTTTGAAATGTAATATAAACTCTACCTTTGTAACCATGCAGAATCATGCTGTTTAAGTATAAAATTAAATACCAAACTAAAATTTTTTCTAAGAAAGATATTTTCAAAAACAGAAAAATACCATAAAGAAAAGTAAAGTTTTTCTTTGTAAGCTAAAACACAAAAAGTTACATTATTGGTATGAAGAACATTTTATACAAATATTATTAAAAAACTTTAACATAAAAATATCAGTGGTCCCCATTTCCCGGGAAACGGGATTCCCGGGTTTCCCGGTATTCCCGGTATTTTCCCGGGATCCCGGTATTCCCGGGAAATTATAATTTCTCGGGAATCCCGGGAAATTAATACTTGATTATGACGGTGTTTTGATCCACAAAGTTAATGCAAATGACTGGAAATTTGTGGGTACAATCCACAGACATGTATCAACATTGGTATAAAAATTTAGCTCATTTTGTGGAACGTTGTGGAAACGCCAGCTCGGGACCCAAAAATTGTTCGTAATCTACATAAATTTCAATGAAAAATTGCTGGTTTCATGTCTATCCCGGACCGGAGTTTTGCCGTCATTGCTTCAATTATCTTGAAATTTAATATCAGTAATAGCGAATGTATGAAGATTATTTTTGCCTTATATCAACTCATTCGGTCCATAGGTGTAAAAACGCCGGTCCGGGATAGACAGAAAAATAGCATTTTTTCCTTTATATAAAGGAAAATATTGAAATTTTATCCGTTCCCGGAACTTTGTGAACAAATGGATGCAGTTATTTAAATGAAATTGAGCACAAAATATTCGTATACATCCACGCACTATAGGTACTACATTTAAAGCCATTCGGATTAAAATTGTGGAAACTATGGGCCAAAAACCCAAAAAAATCTGTGATTTTTTTCAACGATTTTTTACATTTTGCACCGGCGCCTCCGCATTGATAAACGAAATTTTGCGATATTGACAAAATATATCAGTTAGAGCCCGTATGCTAAGTATCATTTCTGTCTATCCCGGACCGGCGTGTTTACACCTATGGTACGAATAAGCTGATATAAGGCAAAAATAGTCTTCATATATGCGCTATTACTGGTTTTAAATTTCAAAACGATTGAAGCAATGACGGCAAAATGCCAGTCCGGGAAATACATAAAACCAGCATTTTTTCATTGAAATGTATGAAAATTACGAACTATTTTTTGGTTCCGAGCTGGCGTTTCCATATCGTTCCACCAAATGTGTTAAGTTTTTATACCAATGTTGGTACATGTCTGTATATTGTACCTGCAAAAATTCCAGTTATTTGGTTCCACTTTGTGGACCAAAACACCTTCATAATATACTATCAATTTCCCGGTGTTCCCGGGATTCCCGGGAAATTTTGAATTCCCGGGATCCCGGTACGATTTCCCGGGAATCCGGGAATACCGTTTCCCGGGATTCCCGGGATCCAGGTACTGACAGAGAGCTCTAAAAAATATTATTAAAATTATTTTATTTTTTTGAAGAATTTTTCTTAATGCATTTTTGTAAGTCGTTACCGTTATAAACTTAATAATTTATTTTTCAAAAAATTTGGTTTCATTGCAGTTACAAAATTTGTACGTATTGGTATTGCCGATAAAAACGATTCACCGCCTTATTTTGATAAATTTTTATACGAGACTGAAATTGATGAAAATGCTGATTTACAAACAACAGTACTCACAGTTAATGCCCAAGATCACAATGAGTGTAAGTATTAAGCAGATAATTCGATAAAATTATTTAAATTTTGTTAAAAATATTAAAGTATATAAAAGTCTTTGAACTACACCATTTCCAATTGTATTTTAAAAATTTTCAAAAGTATTTTAAAATTGTCCAAATGTATTTTAAAATTATCCAAAAATATTTTAAAATTATCCAAAAATATTTTAAAATTGTCCAAATGAATTTTAAAATTGTCCAAATTAATTTTGAAATTTTCCAAATGTATTTTAAAATTGTCCAAATGTATTTTTAAATTGTCCAAATGCATTTTAAAATTGTCCAAATGTAGTTTAAAATTTTCCAAATGTATTTAAAAATTTTACAAATGTATTTTAAAATTGTCCTAATGTATTTTAAAATTGTACAAATGTATTTTAAAATTGTCCAAATGTATTTTAAAATTGTCCAAATGTATTTTAAAATTGTCCAAATGTATTTTAAATTTGTCCAAATATTCAAAATTGGTCAAATGTATTTTAAAATTGTTCAAATGTAGTTTAAAATTTTGCAAATGTATTTTAAATTTGTCCAAATGTATTTTTAAACTGTCCAAATGTAGTTTAAAATTGTCCAAATGTAGTTTAAAATTTTCCAAATACATTTTAAAATGTTCCAAATGTATTTTGAATTTGTCCAAATGTATTTTAAAATTGTCCAAATGAATTTTTTAATTGTCTAAATGTAGTTTAAAATTGTCCAAATGGTTTTTAAAATTGACCAAATATATTTTCAAATTGTTCAAATAATGTATGGTAGTCCAAAATGTATTTTAAAATTGTCCAAATGTATTTTAAAATTGTCCAAATGTAGTTAAAAATTTTCCAAATATATTTTAAGTTTGTCCAAATGTATTTTAAAATTGTCCAAATATATTTTAAAATTGTCCAAGTTAATTTGAAAATTGTCCAAGTTAATTTGAAAATTGTCCAAATGTATTTTAAAATTGTCCAAATGTATTTTAAAAGTGTCCAAATATATTTTAAAATTGACCAAATGATTTTTAAAATTGTCCCAATATATTTTAAAATTGTCCAAATATATTTTCAAATTGTCAAAATATTTTTTAAAATTGTCCAAATATATTTAAAAATTGTCCAAATGTATTTTAAAGTTGTCTAAATGTAGTTTAAAATTTTCCAAATGTATTTTAAAATTGTCAAAATGTATTTTTATATTGTTCAAATGTATTTTAAAATTTTCCACATGTATTTTAAAATTGTCCAAATGCATTTTAAAATTGTCCAAATGTATTTTTAAATTGTACAAATGTAGTTTAAAATTATCCAAATTAATATTAAAATTGTCCAAATGGTTTTTAAAATTGACCAAATATATTTTCAAATTGTCCAAATAATGTATGTTTGTTCAAAATGTATTTTAAAATTGTCCAAATATATTTTAAAATTGGCCAAATGATTTTTAAAATTGTCCAAATATATTTTAAAATTTTCCAAATATATTTTAAAACTGTCCAAATGTATTTTAAAGCTGTCCAATTGTATTTTAATATTGTCCAAATGTATTTTAAAATTGTCCAAAGGTAGTTTAAGATTTTCCAAATGTATTTTTAAATTGTCCAAATTAATATTAAAATTGTCCAAATGGTTTTTAAAATTGACCAAATATATTTTCAATTGTCCAAATTAATTTATAAAATTTTCCAAATGTATTTTAAAACTGTCCAAATGTATTTTAAAATTGTCCAAATATATTTTAAAATTGGCCAAATGATTTTTAAAATTGTCCAAATAAATTTTCAAATTGTCCAAATATATTTTAAAATTGTCCAAATGTATTTAAAAATTGTCCAAATGTATATTAAATTTGTCCAAATTTAGTTTACAATTTTCCAAATGTATTTTAAAATTGTCCAAATGTATTTTAAAATTGTCCAAATGTTCAAAATTGGCCAAATGTATTTTAAAATTGTTCAAATGTAGTTTAAAATTTTCCAAATGTATTTTTAATTTATCCAAATGTATTTTAAAATTGTCCAAATGTATTTTTAAATTGTACAAATGTAGTTTAAAACTGTCCAAATTAATATTAAAATTGACCAAATGATTTTTAAAATTGACCAAATATATTTTCAAATTGTCCAAATAATGTATGTTTGTCCAAAATGTATTTTAAAATTGCCCAAATGTGTTTTAAAATTGTCCAAATGTATTTAAAAATTGTCCGAATGTGTTTTTAAATTGTCCAAAAGTTTAAAATTTTCCAAATGTATTTTAAAATTGTCCAAATGTATTTTAAAAATGTCCAAATGTATTTTAAAATTGTCATATGTTCAAAATTGGCCAAATGTATTTTAAAATTGTTCAAAAGTAGTGTAAAATTTTCCAAATGTATTTTAAATTTGTCCAAATGTATTTTAAAATTGTCCAAATGTAGTCTAAAATTGTCCAAATTAATATTAAAATTGTCCAAATGGTTTTTAAAACTGAACAAATATATTTTCAAATTGTCCAAATAATGTATGTCTGTCCATAATGTATTTTAAAATTGTCCAAATGCTTTTTAAAATTGTCCAAATGTAGTTTAAAATTTTCCAAATATATTTTAAAATTGTCCAAATGTATTTTAAAATTTTCCAAATGTATTTTAAAATATTCTATGTATGATTCTATGTCTAATATTTTAAAATACATTTGGAAAATTTTAAAATACAATTGGACAATTTTAAAATACAATTGGACAATTTAAAAATACATTTGGACAATTTAAAAATACATTTGGACAATTTAAAAATACATTTGTAAAATTTTTAAATACATTTGCAAGTTTTGAAAATACATTTGAACAATTTTAAAATACATTTGGACAATTTTAAAATACAATTGGACAATTTGAAAATATATTTGGACAATTTTATAATACATTGGACATTTTTAATATTTGGACAATTTTTGGACAATTTTAAACTACATTTAGACAGTTTTAAAATACATTTGGACAAATTTAAAATACATTTGGAAAATTTTAAACTACATTTGGACAATTGTAAAATACTTTTGGACAATTTTAAAATACATTTGGACAATTTTAAAATACATTTGGAAAATTTAAAACTACATTTGGACAATTTTAAAATACATTTGGACAATTTTAAAATACAATTGGACAATTTGAAAATATATTTGGAGAATTTTAAAATACATTTGGACAATTTTAATATTAATTTGGACAATTTTAAACTACATTTGGACAATTTAAAAATATATTTAGACAATTTTAAAATACTTTTGGACAAATTTAAAATACATTTTGAAAATTCTAAACTACTATGGACAATTTTAAAATACATTTGGACAATTTTAATATTAATTTGGACAATTTTAAACTATATTTGAACAATTTTAAAATACATTTCGACAATTTTAGAATACAATTGGACAATTTTTAAATATATTTCCACAATTTTAAAATACATTTGAACAATTTTAAAACTAATTTGGACAATTTTAAAATTTATTTGGACAATTTTAAAATCCATTGGGACAAATTTCAAATACATTTGCACAGTTTAAAAATTCATTTCTGCAATTTTTATTACATTTGGACAATTTTAAAATACATTTGGAAATTTTTAAAATACAATTGGAATGATGTAGAGATGGGTTCTGGTCACGCGATTGGCATGAATCAAGCGTGAGTTTGAGGGATTTGCCTAATCCCAAGATTCGAAATTCGCCTAATCCCAAGTTTCGGGATTTCCGCGTTTGGAATCGAAAGCCCTTAAAACAACCTAGTATACATGAGGCATTCCACACCAAATATCCAGCGAAAAAAAACATGTGTACCGTAAACTTCTGAATAGGTTGTATGGATAGACCTATATGGAACTTAGAAAATTGCGTTTTTGGTTTTTCAATTTTTCAAAAACTGTGCTTAGGAGGCTTGGTCAAATATTGGAAAAATGGTCAAATTTGTGGCAAGTTGCCTTGATTAAATATTTATCACATTAAAACGGAATGCAATACACTCTCAAAAATTTACATTCTTATATAGTTTTGTATGGGCTATCGATTAAATTTTTTTTTTGGAAAATTTTTAGAACCCGTTCTGTAATTTTCCATTTTTTAAAAAAGTCAATTTATTAAAAATCCGTCCACTTTTTTTTTATTTTTTTTTTTTTAGTTAAGAGTTTGTCCATCCACACAAAAAAATTCAGAAACATGTTCTTCGTTTTTTTCGAGAAAATTGCATTTGAATTTTAAATTTCATAACAATTTTGTAATTTGCTTGTATTTTCTTGTTTTAACGTTGCGAATGTGTAATATTAATTGCATAAATATTTCTCATACGCTCTATGAAACAAGAAAATACAAGCAAATTACAAAATTATTATGAAATTTAAAATTCAAATGCGATTTTCTCGAAATAAACGAAGAACGTGAATTTTTTTGTGTGGATGGACAAACATCTAAACTTTAAACAAAAAGTGGCTGGATTTTTGATAAATTGATTCTTTTTAAAAAATGGAAAATTTCAGAACGGGTTCTGAAAATTTTCCAAAAAAAAAAAAATTTAATCGATAGCCCATACAAAACTATATAAGAATGTAAATTTTTGAGATTGTGGTGCATTCCGTTTTAATGTGATAAATGTTTAACTCGCCACAAATTTGACCATTTTTCCAATATTTGACCACGCCTTCTAAGCCCAGTTTTTGAAAATTAGAAAAACCAAAAACGCAATTTTCTTAGTTCCATATAGGGCTATCCAAACAACCTATTCAGAAATTTACGGGACACATGTTTTTCTGTAGCGGGACATTTGGTGTGGAATGCCTCACATATGTTCCTAAATTTAGTTTTTATCCGTTATATAATTTAAATTTTCCAAATGTTAATTCCGGAATAAATCCTTTTAAGTACCTCTGTATCATCATTTTATCATATAACTTTTTTATTAAACATTTTTTGCAAAACTCTCACAATTGTCGCCCTTAAGTCTGTGGAATTTTTCTTATAACATAAATCCAATTGTTATTGCTTTTTCCACATAAAAAAAAAAAACAAAATTCAAGTTAGAAGAAAACAAAGTATGTGAAAATTAAAGTCAATTATTGTGACCCTATAAAAAAACAACACAAACAAAATATTTGTTTTTTGTACATTTTATATTGTATTTGTAAATCTAAAAATTTTCTAAATGAAATAAACAGTATTATTTCATAAACAATATTTCATAAATATAAAATTTATGAGGGGAAAAATTTAATTATATCTTCTTAGAAAAAAAAATGTGTCATAAATACTTACAAGAGTACTTAACGTATAAGTTTGGAACTTTTTTTACTATACCGAAAAAAATTCATGCAAGATTTTACGAAATAAAATTTCGTACTTACTTGTTTCGTAAAATATAAGAAAATTTACCTTATATTACGAAAAACGAATTAGTCGGTATTTCGTAAATTTACGAAACATACGATGATATTTTGCAATCTTGAAAGTTTTCAATTTCCCTGCACGAAAAGTGGCCGGTCCTTGATAGGTCACCACACGGACCCAAATGACCTATTAAAAACTTTGAAACCGTTCATATCAAAAGGCCTACAAAAAGAAAATTTTCAATTTTTTTCCCTTCAGGAATTTTTAATGGTAATAATTTTTTTCATAAAATTGTATTTTTGTTATAAAAAAAAAATAATTTTTTTCATAAATTTTTTTTAATAAATTTTTTTTTTCATCGTTTTTTTTTTACATAAAATTTTTTGTTTTTTTTCAGTTTTTTTCACTTTTTTTTGCACTTATACACTCAAAAATGCCTGCGAATTTTGTACTCTTGCTCAAAACATTAAATCATGATAATGTTTTGAAAGAAGATTTGGGTGTACTTGCCAAAGCAAAGTTTTTTTAGAAAAAAAACTTATATTACTTTGGTATTCCATGCAAAACGAATTGAAATATCAGTCGAGGATCCCACTAAAAAACCCAAAGAGCTGTACATTTCGTAAGTTAGTGCATAAATAAGTGCAAAAAAGTGTTTTTACAATTTGGAGAGTATAAAAGATTCGGCACCAAAGAATATAACACTGTCACTTGTTTTATGTACATTTGATAAACAAATGGAAAATTTTTATGTGAAAAGCTTAGACTTGGTGAAAAAGTAGTTATGGTAAAAAAATGATTTTTTTCACGAAAAACAAAATTATAATAAAAAAAAATTTAATGAACCCAAAATTTTTGGTAAAAAAAATTTTTGATGAAAAAATGTCTTTGATGAATTTTATTGATGAAATGAAAAATTTTTTGATTTAAAAAAAAATGATGAAAAACAAGTAAGAGTGTTAAATTCGGCTGTGCCGAATCTTTTATACTCTCCAACATGCAAAAAAAAAGAAAAAATGTAAGGGTGTTTTATTTTTTTGGGGGGGGTCAGGGGGTTGCTAGTTGTAATTGAGGGGGGCAAATTTTCCCTCGAATATGTGTTTAAAAATTCATTCTTATGCTTTTTGCACTAAAGAAATACAAGATTATCATTATTAAAAAAAAATGTTTTATTCCACGCCCATAAAAGGGGGGCGGGTCGAAAAAACGACATTTTCTAATTCTCTGGGTCCAAATGCAGGACTTTGAACTTTTTGTGGCAGAAAAATGGTGCATTTGTTAAACAAAAACACAAAAAATCATGTAAAAATATGGTATTTTTCAGAGGTTGGTTTAGTTCTTCAAGGGGGAATTTTTTTCCCCCTGGTCCGATTTTGCTCATTTATGAACTTAACCTGCCTATCAACATAGGATATATTCGTGCCAAATGTCGGGAGTCTAGCTCTTTTATTTTGGACTGCATCGTGTTAATTACAGACAGACGGACAGCCGGACAGACGGACGGACGGACAGACGGACGGACGGACATCGCTAGAATGTCTTAGAATCGATCACTGATCATAAATATATATACTTTATGGGGTCCTAGACCGATATTTTGATGCGTTACACACGGAATGACAAAATGAGTATACCCCCATACTGTAGTTGGAGGGTATAAAAAATATGAAAAAAAATTTTGATAAAAAAATTTGTTAAAAAAAGAAAATTATGTAAAAAATAGTTGATGAACAAAAAAATATCAAAAAAAAAACAATTTGATGTAATAACAAGTGAGAAAGTTAAATTCGGCTGTGCCGAATCTTTTATACCCTCCAACATGTAAAAAAAATTAAAAAAACGTTTTTGACAGGGGCGTTGTTTTAAGGGGGGAGGGCAAGTTAGGGGGAAGGGTCGGTGAGCTGGGGTGACTCCTTGGCCCTCACGGTATATGTTTACAAGTTCATTTTTGTCTGCTTTGTGCACTTAAGTATTATATTTTGATAATTATTTAAATTATTTTTTTATACACGCCCTAAAAAGGGGGGCTGTGCAAAAAAAGTGTCATTTTTTAATCCCCTGGGTCCAAGCGTAGGACTACAAACTTCTACGAACATAAAAATGTCTCATTTGGTTCACAAAAATACAAAAAAACGTCAGAAATATATGCATTTTTAAGAGGTTGGTTTAGTTCTTCAAGGGGGAACTTTTTTCCCCCTGGTCTGATTTGGCCCATTTCCAAACTTAACCTGCCTAGGACCATAAGCCATATTTATGAAAAACTTGAGGGGTCTAGTTCTTTTATTTTGGACTGCATCGTGTTAACTACAGACGGACGGACAAACGGACATCGCTAGAATGTCTTAGAATCGATCACTGATCAATAATATATATACTTTATGGGGTCCCCGACCGATATTTCGATGCGTTACACACGGAATGACAAAGTGAGTATACCCCCATACTGTAGTTGGAGGGTATACAAAATTTGATAAAAAAGATTATGAAAAAAAAAATTTGATGAAAAAAAAAAATTATGTATGTAGTGATACCCTCCACAATTTCAAAAAGATAATTGCAAAAAATTTTATTTAAAAGGAAATTACTTTTGAAAAAAAAAAAATTTTTGAAAAAAAATTTCCGCGAAAAAAAATTTGGTAAAAAAAATCCGCGATTTTTCTTTTTTGTCAAAAAATATGTTCGTACTTGTTTAAATACCATTTGGTGTTCAATTATGTTCACATATGCCAACCAGAAGCCGAATTAAAGCATTTTGTATTTTTAGGTTATGTTGAATGTACTGAAATTTTTGAGGTGTGCTTACATTTTCGTTCATAACTTTTGAACCGCCGAACCGATATCGCTCAAATGCAATACCAAACTTCTCGGGAGAACTTCCAATAAATATGTTAAGTTTCAGTCATCTCTGTGCAATATTTTGTCCGCGACAGCATTTTCCACAGACAGACAGACGGACAGACGGACAGACGGCCAGACGGACATCGCTAGAATGTCTTAAAATCGATCGGGCATCATGAATATATATACTTTATGGGGTCCCAGATCGATATTTCGATGAGTTACAAACAGAATGACAAACTTATATATGCCCTCTATCACTAAGTGGAGGGTATAAAAACTGATGAAAACAAAAAAAAATTATATAAAAAAGAAAAAAGATTGTAAAAAAAATTGATGAAAAAAAAATTTTATGAAAAAAAAATTTATCCCACAAAAAAAATATGATGAACGCAAAATTTTTGTTGAAAAATAATTATGTTATGTTTTATTCACCAGCTGGTGAAAAACGGTTTTATTCACTAGCAGGTGAATTATTATCAAAGTTGCAAATCGAAGTTACAAACCTTTTTGGTTTTAAGAAAATGAAAACAGCAATTCTTATTTTCTTTGTTGTTATTCAGTAGCTTATATAGTCAAACCGAGGTGGCGTTCTGCATCATTTTTAAAATTAGACACCAGCCAAAAAATATTATCATGTTAAAAAGCCTACAATTATAAAATTATCTATTTTTTCCTTAAAGCATTTTTAATGATAATATTTTTTCATACATTTTTTTTATCAAAAAATAATTTTTTTTCATAGATTATCAATTTTTTTTCAAAAAATTTTTCTTCATCAAATTTTTTTATATAAAATTTTTTTTTAAATACAATTTTTTATTATTTTTTTTTTTTATAAAAAAAATTATTTTTTTAAATAAAAAATTTATTTTTTTAAATAAAAAATTTATTTTTTTAAATAAAAAATTTTATTTTTTTAAAAAAAAAATTTATTTTTTTTAAATAAAAAAATTTATTTTTCTTACTAAGGCTGAGTTTTTGAGTTGTTAAATTTATCGGTTTTAGGTTTAAACTGAGTTAAAACCACAAATTCTGTTTTTGAGATGTGGTTTATTTTAAGTTTAACTCACCAGGGCCATTCCAGAAAATTTAGCTCAAATTTTAGTCATTTTTGGAAATGGTGTCTCAGATTAATTTGAACCTTGACACATGGATAGCCCTCATAAATATGATATATGTACCATATATCGTTTTTTTACATTTGGTGTATTTAATGAATTATGGCGGGTCAAAGATTGACTTTTTAAGCAAAAGTAAGAAAAATACATCACGTTTAAAGAGCTGTAACTTCTTAACCAATGACCCGATTTTCACAAATTTAGGCTCATGTGAAAGCTGGGGTGCTTCTTTTAGAAAATATTTTTAAAATAACACAGTTTTTTTTTACAAAAATGATGCAAAAATGCAAAAACATTTTTTCTTTTCGAATATTTAAAAAAACACATCTTCGATTTTTTTTAAAAAAATTCTGGTGAAAAATAACAATGTTTTGTATAACATATTAAAAATTCAGAGTGGGATCTCCATGGGATCAAAAACTATTCTGGTTTAAGTACAAGGTTCTCATATTTTTCCCTTAGAAAATTTAAATTTCTAATGTTTTGAATGCTTTTCAAAATTTTAATAGTATAATTTTCTTTGAAAATTTAAATTTTTATATTGAAGAAACATAAAATTTTAATTTTCTAAGGTAAAATTTAAGAACTTCGTACTAAAACCAGAATATTTTTTGATCCCATTGGGATCCCACTCTGAATTTGGATATGTTGTACAAAACAGTATTGTTTATCACCAAACTTTTTTTTTAAAAAATCGAAGATGTGTTTTTTTTAAATATTCGCAAAAAAAAAAAAATGTTTTTGAATTTTTGCAACACTTCTGAAAAAAACCGTATGCTTTTGAAAATATTTCCTAAAAGAAGA
Organism: Pegoplata infirma; assembly: GCA_963921195.1. NCBI lineage: Eukaryota > Metazoa > Arthropoda > Insecta > Diptera > Anthomyiidae > Pegoplata > Pegoplata infirma. The sequence continues at coordinate 48,033,035 of OY992537.1, read as the reverse complement.
AGAATTAAGCTTTCATATGAGCCATTACTTGTGATAATCGGATTACTAGTTAAAAAGTTAGAGCACGTTAAACGTCATGTATTTTACTAACTTTTGCTAAAAAAGTCGAACTTTGACCCGCGATAATTTGAAAACTACAGCAAATTTTGAAAATCCAAAAATGCAACATATCTCATATAAACGTGGATATCTATGAGCCAAATTTTCAGTGGCGTCCAAAGGCATGTTTCCGAACAGTGGGGCGAAAATTTTTGGAATTACCCACCAATAATGGAGAGTTAAACTAAGGTACAAAAATGTCAAAAAAACACTTCTGATTTTCAAATATACTGGTTA